>CM040246.1:5341428-5541428 GCA_022545495.1 Chrysanthemum lavandulifolium | reverse complement strand
ATTTTAATCAGCCTAACCCTCCAGCTGGTTTGCCTGTTTGTATAGATGCAACTTCACCTCCTGGTCTTTTGTTTCATTGGCAGTGGCGAAGGCAATTAAGGTCTTTTGCTGAATCAATTGAGCTTCAAGATATCCAAAGCATGCTCTCGAACATGTCTCTCTCAACAAGCCAAGATAAATGGGAGTGCGTGTCGGATCCATCTAGATGTTTCACTGTAAAAGGCATGCGTAATTACATCACCAACTCCTCCGCTCCTTTAAACTTTACTCCCACGAGATGGAATAAACTTGTTCCTTTGAAAGTTAATATTGCTTCATGGAGAATTGAAAGATTGAGAATTCCAACAAGAGTCAATCTTGATCGGAGAGGTATTGATTTACACTCGATTAGGTGTCCGGTGTGTGATGAAGATCTCGAAATGGAAGAACATTTGCTTGTGAATTGCTCTGTTGCGAAGGATACATGGTCGGAGGTTCTCAAATGGTGGAAAGTCCAAAACATTCAAATCCACAACCTGAATGATGTCCTCACTATCGCAAATCAAACAAACTTTTCTACAACAAATGTTATGCTTTTGATGCCGTTGTCCAATCAACTCTATGGATCCTTTGGCGCTTTATAATGAGTCCACGTTTAACTTAAAACGTCAAACCAAAGCCTCATTCTCAATGACATCAAGCTTCTCACTTATACATGGATTTCAAATAGATATAGGAAAGCCTCGATTAATTGGATAGAGTGGTATTGTAATCCTTATAACGCTTTGTTAAGCCCGTAGCTGCTTGCTAAGGGCTTTTTTTTTTTTTTTTTTAATAAAATGCCGTTCAAAAAAAAAGAAAGCAAAATCAAAACCTCTAATGACCGAAAGTTTAAACAATGTTGATGGTGATGTTAATATGAGAATGGTCATCAACCAATTTCTTGGTTGTTTATTAGAGAATCTAAATCACATGAAATTCCGTGCTTGATTCATGCGAATTCTGTGCTTGAAAGAAGTATCTTTTGTTTGAAAGAAGCTTGATTCATGCGAATTCTGTGCATGCTTGCTACTTTTGGTATTTCTTTTTAACATATATCGACCAATAAATATGATCTACGTGACTCGGAAAACATATAATAATTTTAATAGACCTGAGTTCATTATGCAAGCTATCCATGTTGGTTTATTAGCCATTTTCATATCGGGATTTCATTAGTGTGTTTTACCACGAATTTGCTAAAGAAGAATGCAAAGGTTGGAACTTATTTTTGTTTCATACAAATCATAGTCGAAAACTCGCACATAATTAAATGCTTTATGTGATCCAAAAATATACATGCATGCATGGTTAATTATCCACTGTTTTAAGTTTTATAAAGAAGTGGCCGGGCATAACTTGATTAAACATGAAAATTAATGACCTTATTGTGGTAAATAATAATTGAGGCCTTTATTATTTTACGTGACACAAAATGCATGGAGGGACATGCCGAACACTGTATTTTAGAATACAAAGCCATACCGTGCATGTTCTTATATTATAGATTGGGTCATAGCTAGCCAATGTCTAGCTCCCAATAGTTTCTATGGTTACAACTCAAAAATTAGGGCCATCCTCCTCCTTTTTCGTTACCACCACCTACTCCGAATCCACCTCCGGCTCGGCCTCCAAAGCCTCCCACTACTACAGAAAATTTTATTTTGATAACCTTTGAGAACGGTTATACCATAAAATGTTCCAAAAAGAACCAAACTAACCCACCACTACTTGCAAACGTTCCAAAATATAACCATTCGGAACGTTTCTTAAAAAAGTGTTCCAAAATATTTGCTCGGAACGGTTATTACATAAAGTGTTTCAAATAATTGGTCCCTTTTGGAACGCTTTCTTGAAAACCATTCAAAAAGTTGTACATTAATAGCTTCAAATCAAAGCGCAATTTATTCACCAAGGGCGCCAAATATTTCGATTATTGAGAACGGTTTTGTCAAAAAGTGTTTCAGAAAGTGAAAACTTTTTAATTATTTGGAACTATTACAGTAAAACCGCTCCAAAACCTTGGTCATCCCCACATTGAATTAGATCCCATCTACCACACATCCCATTTACCTTTACCTTTTCCCTTCTCCCCAAAAACCCTTCGGTGGAAACTATAGCAGCCACCAAACCTCAATTTGAGGTAATTTTTATAGGTGGTTCTTTCGTGATTTTAACTTAACTTGTTATATATAATGCGAGTTATATGGTTTAAATGATTATTTGTGGATAGTGATACGGCAACATAAATATAACTAAAAGATTAATTGTTTTTAGTGATTATTTGTGAATTGTGTGTTTTTAGTTGCAAATGTTTCTATTAGAATATGGTAGATTGGCCTGCATTTGTTTTTATTAGAAACTCGTTGGAATTTATGGTTTTTGTGACTTTTTGCTCTATGTTTTATACTTCATATACAATTATATTATAGTTGCAACTGTTTAAAAGTGTTTTTCTACTTTTATGTGAAGGAGAAAGTGTTAAAGCGAGGAAAATGCACTCAAGAACATATAGACCTAAGCTAGGACGAACAAGCTATGTTGGGTTAGAGAAAAAGTTAGCGCCACCGATGCAAGATTTAGAAGAGCGGTATCAAAAGTTAGCTAAGTTAGGAGTGTAGGCGTTCAAAGCTCCACATATTTGCAAGGTTATCGGATAACGATTTTATGAGCTTAAATGAGTTAACAAATCGACTTTATGAAAACTTAAAGCTACGGTATGGTATATAGCATAAACTTTTAAGTATTTTGGTTTGTCGGAGTATGTTCTAACAACTTATCACTTGCATGAACACTTAGCAAAAGAACAAGAAATGAAAGCGATGGTACTTATTACATAGTGGGAAAAGATCCACTCATGGTGTTTTGGACCCGAGCACTCGGGCGAAACAGTGTGTATAAAATGTGGATGGGAATAAGAAGGCATTAGGGATCTCTAAGAGAACAAGGAAGAAGACAATAACATTGGAAGATTTGGATGGCACGAAAGATGAATTGAGGTATCCAACCCACTTTTAAGACACATGTATAGTGTTGTATGCTCGCTTTATAGGCCGGGACCTTTTCATTTTGCAAAATATTAAAACAGTATCATGTTTTGCAGACTCCCACTCCATGTGAATTGTTAAGTTCCCTATGGCGACATTGAGGAAACAACGGCTAAAGCCATGATATATCCAAAACTTGATGGGATACTAGATGGGCTTCAAATGCGCTCGGGTTACTCGAAAGTAAAAGTAGACACAATCGAAGAAGCTTACACGAATGGTTTTGCTGTGGTACCAACTGATGTTGTAATTTGGCCATTTTATTCAATGGCCACAAAAATATATTAAGGTATATAAATGCATATGTATTGATTAAATGACTTTGTATAGATGTAGTTTCTGTGTTTTGAACAATGATGTATGTCTTAGTTAATTTGTTTTTGGAAAAAGTTTGGCAGTAATGGAAGCATTTGGGTAATCAATGTTTAGACAAAGTTTAGTTATAATGGATGAATTTGGTGTTGTGGATTGTTGGTTAAATTTGATGTTTATAAGTTTTGTGCTTTGGTTGAACGGTTCGGAACAAAATAAGTTCTTGGTTCTCTGCGAGAAATAGAGCAGATTTGGGTAGGCGTGGAATGGGTCGATCTTGAAAATTGGTTTATGATTTTTCTGCTGCGAAATATGCGAAATGGGTTGAAATAATGGATATGCAGAAATGGATTTTGGGTATCATTGGAACGGTTGTTTGTGTAAATGTTCTATAAAATGTATGGCTTTTGGAACACTCCTAGTGAAAAGCGTTCCAAAATATTGAATATTTCCATATGTTTGAACTAGCCTTATGGAACGGTTAATACAAAAAGCGTTCCAAAAAATGACACTTTGGGAACGTTTATTAGACCGCTCCAAACATGTTTTTATCTTTTGGAATAGTCGCATAGGGAACGTTAGTTTAAACGTTTCAAAAAGCGTTTTTAAACGTTCCAAATTATGATTTTGTGTACTAGTGTCCAACACCTATTCCACCTCCACCTCCACCTCCAAAGCCTCCACCACCACCACCACCACCACCACCACCCTTACCAACGCCACCCCCAAATCCACTTCCAGAACCACCCCCTACTCCACTACCACCGCCAATTCAACCTCCTGAACCACCTCCTACACCACCATCTCCAACCTTGCCAATGTTGCACCATTTTCCACTTTCAAAACCACCTCCTACTCCACTACCACCGACCTTTACCACCTCCTTCTCCACTTCCAAAACCACCTCCTGTTCCGCTGCCAACACCTTTTCCAATGTAGCCTCCTTCTCCACTTACGGAACCACCTCCTATTCTTCCACCACCACCCTTACCAATGCCCCCACCTTCTCCTCTAGAAACACCTCCAATTCCTCCACTACCACCCTTACCGATGCCCCCACCTTCTCCACGTACAGAACCACTTCCTATTCTTCCACCACCACCCTTGCCAATGCCCCCACCTTCTCCACCTCTTATTCCACCACCACCACCTTTGCCGATACCTTCTCCACCTCCTGAACCACCTCTTATTCCTCCACCACCACCCTTACCGATGCCGCCACCTCCTGAACCACCTCCTATTCCTCCACCACCACCCTTACCGATGCCGCCGCCTGCTCCGCCTCCACTGGCAATCCCTCCTCCAATCCCACCTCCACCACCTTTACCAATTCCACCTCCGAAACCCCCTCCACCACCAATCCCACCAACCTTACCACCTCCTGCTCCACCACCACCTAAAAATTAAACCGTGCTCGACCACCACCACCGACACTTGCACCACCTCCAAATCCCACTCCACGTCCTATGCCCCTCCATGTCCAATAAGTGTCTTTTCTTCCTCTTCGGGATGCTTTCTACCACCAACAATGTTAGTGGTGCAAATTAAAATACCTACAAATGCAAAAAGTAAAAGCTTAAAACCCATCATATATCCTTGTTTAATAGTTGGGTTAATGGCATCTAATAGTAACAAACTTTCTCAAATGTTCACATATCAGTTATTAACTCGATAAAATATCACAATACCCATCAAACTTTGTTTGTTTTGTGTTGATATCAACAAATTTACCTCCTAAATCCACGTCAGCGACAAATGTACATGCCAAGTCATAAATTTGTACCATTATGATAAGGGAACATCTAACAAAGTTTGATGGGTATTTTGAAACATTTGACAAAGTTTGATGAGTATTTTGAAACAGCTAATTTCACGTAAGTAACTTAAAAAATAAATTAAAAAAATCTACCATATGCAATTTAACTCGTGTAGCCGGTTGCCGGTCATGCCACGTAAGCAAAAGTATGACATCGAGCTAAAATTTGAAAGTTTGATAGGTATTGTGGCATTTTATTAGGTTCAGAACTAATATATGAACATTTGAGAAAGTTCGTTGCTATTGAAAGACATGTGCATTGAACAAGCACAAAATATGCAACAACCAAAATCACTACATAAGAAAGACATGTCAATCTTATGACCTACCAAACATAAAATTACTTCTTATCACGACCTTGAAGCTTGACATCATACATATCCAATTGCCATGGTAAATCGTAGACCTGAGGAGCATAATCATCATCAAAATAATCTTCAAGCTCATGATAGCCACCACACGATGTAAGAAACTTTGCCATATCATTATCTGGCTCAAGTACCTCGTCCTCATCACTGTTACTAGCAACTACTTCACCCACTTTAGAGTATGGGTTGCCCACATTTTTCGAAGACGTACACAGAAGAAGAAGAACAAGGCTTAGTAGCCTCAACCAACACCTTTTTAAGAGGTTTACCATCATCGTTCACAAGAGTAGCTTTCCCATCATTAATAAGCTTTTCAACTTCCCAAATTACTTCAACAATAGGAGTAGTACAAGGAATACCATTCATATTAGTATCGTCCATATCAGAAGCACCAAATGTGTTTGATGTAGCAATATTCATCCCCGTACTTGCCTCCTTACTAGCATCCGGCTTCATCCCCATATCAAAAGCACCAAATGGGTTTGATGTAGCAATATTCATCCCCGTACATGCCTCCGTACTAGCATCCGGCTTCTTCAAGACATGAACATACTTCTGCTTAAGGTTTGAAGGGCTAAATTTAGCCCTTTACCCACACCAATACCAAACGACATTTTCTGAGGCATTTGAACCCCAACCTTCTTACCTTTATCCTTACAATTTTTAACCTCAAAAAAACCATCATCATTATTATCCAAAGGAGTAGGTGCCTTAGGTGCCACATGCATGTCCAATATGTGTTATAGTATTTTAAAATAGGTTCCAACACTTAAGCAAACAACGAATCATTTATCATTTAACATTTTAGCCCTTTTGTTGACACTTACAAATTAAGATTAATTGATTTCTAACTCATTCGTCACCAGCATTATATTATCGTAAACAGATATTAATACGCAATATATGTTTTACTGCACTTCCTCTTTTATATAATAAAATAAAATCCCAAGTGGGGACTTTTGCATTTCAAAAAAACTAAATCATTCCCTATGTGGCAATAATTTTTTAATTTGAACTTAAAAAAAATATATATATATGTTTAACTAAAAAAAAACCTAAATAATTTTTTTTTTGGAAAAAGTATTAGTAAATTCATTTTTTAAGAAAAGTTGAGCTAAAAAGTATATATATCAAAACTATAAAAAACTAAAACTTTAAAAACGCGGAGTTGATCTACAAGACTTAAGGCTCAAAAATAAAAATTATGAAAAAACAAAACTACACGAGAATTTGGGTGTGAACCCAAGTTTTTTTTTTTTTGAGCAGAGAGAGAATATATAAATAAAGAAAAAAACAGCCACCTAGTAAGTCACTAGGAAGCCAAGAGTACAAAGGTTAATTACAAAGAGTATTACAAGGGTTATCGAACCAATCTATCCAACTTAGGTGAGCCTTTATAGCCTGCAAGATCCAATTAAATGAAGAGAGCTTAATTTTGTTGAGGATCAACTCCTTAGAAGGGCGCTTCAGGGAAAAAGACATCTCGTTCCTAAATCTCCAAATAAACCAAAGGGTGATTTGAACAACTACATCAAAGAGGGCTCTAAGATTAGCCGTTAAGGGGACGATATCAGCTAAGTTAATAGTTTCAGTGAGAGAGGAGATCGAGATGTTATGAATATTCCACCATGATAGAACCTTGGACCATATATCTTTAGCAACTCCACACGAAGTAAATAGGTGCTCTTCCGTCTTGATATAATCATCACAAATGGGGCAAAGAATAGAGTTCAAGTCAATACCTCTACGGTCAAGGTTGGAACGTGTTGGAAGTCTTCTATGGAGGATTCGCCAGGACAAGATGTTGATTTTGATCGGAAGGATTTTATTCCATCTATAGGGTTTCGGGTCAAGAGGGTGGAGGAGATTGGTTATATGTGCCCGCATACACTTAACTGAGAAGTTCCTGCCATCACTAATTGTACATTCCCAGATATCCGGGTCATTTGAGAGGCGAAGATCGGATAACAGGGAGACTAAATCATAGTATTTGTAATAGAATAGTCAAAGGGCTCGTGGATTGGGCTAAACTAATAGGTTACTAGTCATGTAATGAGCTAGTCCATATGATTATGTAATCCATGTCCAAAAACGTGGCCCATAGAAAGCCTCCAGGGCATCATGAATTCTAGTATAAATACCCTTACATGTCACCATATGAGGGTTTGCTTAAAGGTGTGTATAGTTTGCTTATGATAATAATATTCTCCTTTTCTTTCCCGTCTCTTCTCCATATATACTCTTGGAGTCACCACGTTTCTATATTATTTGTGTGTTCGAGTTGATATTATCAAGGTCCTACATTCCCAATCTCGAGTTCCCTTTTGTTTCTTCCTTAAGTAATTTTGCATCTAAATCATAAACATTGATCAACCACAAACAATGTCAATAAAAGTGACAAACTTGACCCAATACTTAAGAAGGGGACGATTTGCGTTATGTTCTTTTGCATGATTAAAACGAAATACCCTGTAGAAAAATAGCTTAAATGGGATAGACTAAAGAGTGTTTCAAGCATAGTTATTAAGATCTTGATCTTAATCTTAGGATCTTACGATTTTGCGATTCTACAAAGCAAAAATAATTCGGATCCTACGTATGATCTTAACAAGCTTAAGATCTTATAGGATCCCGATTTTGACTATAGGATCTTAAGATCTACTCGGATCCGATCTTACTTTTCTCGAACTACAAACTAAAAAACTACAAATTTATGGTTTATGTTTTTATATAATTTAAAAAACATGTGATTCTTCTTAAACATTCTATATTCATAATTTAGGACAACATTTTCATGAAACATTCATATAATTTCGTGTTTATAATATATAATAATTTGTAGATTTGAATAATATTACAAAGACCATTAAAAAATGACATTATTGTAGGATGTTAGGATCCTGGTCTGATCTTACGATCACGATCTTGCAAAGACGAAAACGATTCTAGGTAGGATCCCGATCTTAAAAACCTTGGTTTCAAGTCAATCTGACCCAACAACTACCAGCAAATTACTTGTTTTGACCTGCTCCTAATCCACCTAACTTAAGCATAAAAAACACACGCTACACTAAAACTATGAAGGTAGAAAAATACTTGGATTTCTCTAAGTTTTCCGCTAACTATTCCCGAATTCCTTCAGCCCTGATGATCTTTTTTGTAATCTCACCTGCATCTTCCGCCCTTCCTGCCAACCAACCAAACATACAAATGATTCTTAACCCATGACTACAACCTCCAAATTTTATGTCTTTACTTTTATCAAGTGACAGCAGGTAGTCACATAAGTTTAAGCATATGATTATAGATAGAGTAAAGACTGGAATAATGAACTAACCATATCTCTTTTCCATTCTCATGATCATATGGTCGATACTTTACCGAATGGTGTACATAGTTTTTCCATATTCCCTGCACTGCGACATTTTAGCATTTTATTACCACATTTTGAACCATCGCAATTTTACCTCAACCATCATTCTTTGCTTGATATTAGAAGCAATGATTACATGACTAACATCATTCTTTATACCAAATTATACAACTTTATTAGTTTACATTAGCAACAAATGCTGAAAGAATTAATCTTTTAGTCAAAACTATACCATAAACAAAAAAACAAATTACAATTAAATTTAGACAAAATACAATTTAGAATTAACTGGTGCTCTAAGTATTTTTTTAATCTCTCATGGCTTCTAACTCTTGACTTATGTATAAATTTTGTGCTTGTGATTTGGTTTATCAGTTTTAAGTAGTAATTATAGAATCACATCAAAAACAGCTAATGAACATTATTTACTAACTTTGAAAAACACAAACTAACATACATATTTACCCAAAAACCATAATTTAACAAAACTCGTAAAATTTCACAACTTTAGAATACAACCAATTTAACCGGTTTAGCCAGTGCATCCGATTTACCAGTTACCCACGTATCATACTGGTACAAAAATGAAACCTGACTTATCACATGAGTAATATTTTGGGTAGACGTATCATAACGGTGTATATGAGAAAGTACACGCTATTGCACGTATGACTTAAACCCTAATATAAATGGTCATTATCCACTTTCGTGGGTTCTGTAATTGTAAATTTTGTCTTCGCATAAACGAGGGCCTTATTGGACTTTCATTTATGAGAGACAATAGACTCTTTCGTTTGAGAACTCTTGCATAAATGCCGTATTTGATTAAAAAATATACTTGCATGCAAGGTTGATCATTCATGGTTTGAGGTTCTGTGAAACTAGTGCAGATTTTTTGTATGGAGAGTTTTTGAATTTAGATACCTGAATAGTTGATTGTATATGAACAAAATGAAGCAATTAATATATTGTGGTCGCTGAAGAGTTATGTCTTAAACATTTTATGTGATACCAAATTACACACACAAGCGGATATGCAAACTACGCATTTTAAATATAGAATCATACCATGCATGTTTTTATTATAGATAGGGTTATAACAAGTGTATACACTTGCTACCAGTAGTTTTTATGCATGGTCACAACTTATGATTTACGCCCATCATCCTCCACTTTAGTTGTCATCATTTTTCCACACCCACCTTTTCCACCAGAACCTTTTCCATAACCATAACCAGAGCCATAACCAGTACCAATTCCACCCCCACCGCCGCCTCCAGAGCCTCCACCACCTCTTTTTCCACCAGAACCCGAACCTGCACCTGCACCTGCACCTGCACCATCACTTGATCCACCTCCCCCTCCACCTCCCCCTCCACCTAAACCTGAACCCGAACTCGAACTTGAATGCGTACCTGATCCACCATTTGTTCCACCTCCACCTCCACCTCCAGAGCCGCAGTTGCCACCAACACTAGCAATTCCCTTTTCGAAACCAACTCCACCTTCAAACCATGCTCCACCACCGCCTCCTATGCCCCCTCTATGCCCATGTCCGATAAATGTTTTTTCTTTCTCTTCTGGGTGTTTTCTACCATCAGCAATGTTGACGGAGCAAATTAGAATGCTAATACATGCAAGAAGTAGAAGCTTGAAAGCCATCATATATCCTCCTTTGGTGAAGAAGCATAGCAATATCACTAGTATATATAGGGATTCAAATGGACACTAATTGACATAGTAATTAATGTTCTATGCTCTCCGTATGCAAAAGCATACAATTACTTTTCTATTTCACCACAGAGTAACTATAATTAACTTTTATCAATTAATTTAGTTTGAATATTAGGGAAGGTTTCCGACGAGAAGAAAAAATAAAATGAGAGGGTGAGAATGATTTCAAGCCACACATTGTAAATAAGAAATAGAAATTTATGGGGAGTTACATCTGAAATGTGTGATTATAGTTTTTTCTCACATTTCTTATTTTAATGTAATTCTCATTTGATCCTAACTGTCGCATATCGTAACAAATAGAGCATATTTACTTACCACACTTGCAATAAAATTTTAGGTTGACTCGATCAATACTTCTTGCACTACTTAAAATCACCATCATACAAAATAGTGGTAAATGGTAAGTCACATAACCTCTTTACAAGAGTCATATGATTCAAAAATCATTAGGTACAGATTTGGCTGATCAAAGAATGGATCGTAAATGGTTATGTGATAAACCTTATTCATGTACATCTGAGTCAAAAAATCCCACTCACAAAGGATCTAATTAAACAAGAAAAACCTTTTCCATATACTTGAGAAGTCATGAACGACTTATTATATATACAAAATTTAAACCTGTCAGATGACGCCTACAAAATAAGATTCTTAGTCACTCACGGGACTATGTTTTGTGTTAATATCGTACGTAATGAATGACTTTATAATCAAGTAACATGATGCAACTGTATATAATCACTCAACTTTATATGCGTTTAAATACCAACATCTTTAGTCTTTTCGTGTGTTAATATATATTTCGCTATCTTATGTGATTTTCAGTTTGTCATCATTTGCCGCAATATAAATGCATGCTTGTACATAGCATATTGCGTACCGTACCAGATGGCTAGGAGGCAGACGGCTCAAATTAAACCCAATTATTTAATTAATTACTCAGCTTTATGTGTGAGACCAATCATGCATATTCACTATTAAGCTCGAAAGGTTCAATCAAAGCACAAAACGTTTTTTGAATAAAATGGAAGATTGGTATTGAGTACAGAATAGTGCTGGTCTAGCTTCCTTATGTACACATATGGGCATGTGAAAAATGATAAGTGAGCCTAATATTTATACCTAAATATAGGCCTAAAAATACTATAACAACATGTTTTACAGTCAGTATATTTGTAACTTGATTATTTTGTTATTCCTAAACTACCGTTCAATAATCTGGTTATCTGTCTATTCCTGTACCCTTCCCTGCAATCTCATCTTGCCTTTTATATTGTGAAACCCATAATTTCGAAACTTTAACTCATAAATACATGTTCTACTTTCTAACAAAATTAGGCACACAATCATCTTCATACACATTATTCCTCGTATCCTTAATTCGTGTGTTTATAATGGGCTTAGGCTTTAATTATGTGTTTGAGGTATAAGTACGTAAAAAGATGAAACACAATATGTTGAGCATTAATTCTTAGGTTCTGCCCAGAAATTTCAAATGGGCCTTGATGGCTTGATCATTGCTTTTTGGATCAAGAATTAAAAGATATCTATATCTATATATATATATACTACTTATAATGGAGGGATGACTCTCTCCCCTAATTTTTTTTAAGATGTCATTAATGTGTTTTTTAAGCATTACAAATTTTAATGCATAATGTACACAATAAATAGCTTTTACTAATTTATATTCCACAATATTTTAATGCTTCATTTATTATTTCTTTTTGAATTAGTTTAGTTTTAGTGCAAAAATGCAAATATAAATAAATATGATTTTAAAATGCATGCAAAACTACAAAGTTTCAAAACTATTATTATATCGTAAGAGTGTTTCGAGAATCAATCTAAATAAATTTTGAATTATTTTAAATAAAATTAACCACAAAAGTAAAAAACGGTTTTTTGTAAAAGTCGGGACAATTTTTTTTAAGACAAATGATGCAAAGATGTAAATTCACAAGTGATAATTTATTTGATTTTATACATATTACACATATCTATATCTATATCTATATCTATATCTATACTACTTATAATGGAGGGATGACCCTCTCTCATAAATTTTTTTAAGATTTCATTAATGTGTTTTTTAAGGATTACAAATTTTAATGCATAATGTACACAATAAATAGCTTTTACTAATTTATCTTCCACAATATTTTAATGCTTCATTTATTATTTCTTTTTGAATTAGTTTAGTTTTAATGCAAAAATGAAAATATAAATGAATATGATTTTATAATGCATGCAAAACTACAAAGTTTCAAAACTATTATTATATCGTAAGAGTGTTTCAAGAACCAATCTAAATAAATTTTGAATTATTTTAAATAAAATTAACCACAAAAGTAAAAAACGGTTTTTGGTAAAAGTCGGGACAATGTTTTTAAGACAAATGATGCAAAGATGTAAATTTACAAGTGATAATTTATTTGATTTTATACATATTACACATATCTATATCTATATTTATACTATTTATAATTGAGGGATGACCCTCTCTTCTAATTTTTTTAAGATGTCATTAATGTGTTTTTTAAGCATTACAAAATTTAATGCATAATGTACATAATAAATAGCTTTTACTAATTTATCTTCCACAACATTTTAATGCTTCATTTATTATTTCTTTTTGAATTAGTTTAGTTTTAATGCAAAAATGCAAATATAAATGAATATGATTTTATAATGCATGCAAAACTAAAAAGTTCTAAAACTATTATTATATCGTAAAAGTGTTTTGAGAACCAATCTAAATACATTTTAAATTATTTTAAATAAAATTAACCACAAAAGTAAAAAACGGTTTTTTTTAAAAGCCGGGACAATTTTTTTAAGACAAATGATGCAAAGATGTAAATTCACAAGTGATAATTTATTTGATTTTATACATATTACACATATATATATTACTTATAATGGAGGGATGACCCTCTCTCATAAATTTTTTTAAGATTTCATTAATGTGTTTTTTAAGCATTACAAATTTTAATGCATAATGTACACAGAAATAGCTTTTACTAATTTATCTTCCACATCATTTTAATGCTTCATTTATTATTTCTTTTTGAATTAGTTTAGTTTTAATGCAAAAATGCAAATATAAATGAATATGAATTAAAATGCATGCAAAACTATAAAGTTCCAAAACTATTATTATATCGTAAGAGTGTTTGAGAACCAATTTAAATAAATTTTGAATTATTTTAAATAAAATTAACCACAAAAGTAAAAACGGGTTTTGTAAAAGTCGGGACAATTTTTAAGACAAATGATGCAAAGATGTAAATTCACAAGTGATAATTTTTTGATTTTATACATATTACATATCTATCTATACTACTTATAATGGAGGGATGACCCTCTCTCCTAATTTTTTTAAGATGTCATTAATGTGTTTTTTAAGCATTAAAAATTTTAAACCATAATGTACACAATAAATAGCTTTTACTAATTTATCTTTCACAATATTTTAATGCTTCATTTATTATTTCCTTTTGAATTAGTTTAGTTTTAATGCAAAAATGCAAATATAAATGAATATGATTTTTGTTGGGTTCAGTAAATACCAAAACCCTTTAATCTAGGATTTGAATAGAAAATAACCTAAGTGTTTAATCCGTTAAACACTATCAGGTCACTGAGTGCATAGTCTCTCGGTGAGCCATCTTCGAGATACTCGATGCGAGGCAAAGAAGAAGCCTCTCCACTCGACAAGGCGGAACTTAATGGGTGAAGACTAAGTCAAGAAGAAGATGGTGGATTCGGTGAGTAATGACAATAACTCACTTTGAATCCCTAAGACTCCTCTCAGCTGTGTGCCCGAAGACAAACCGAAGGAAGAGGCGAAGGCTTTGAAGGCGAAGAATGAGCGGGACTAAGCGGGAAAAGTTTACCCGAGATAAAACTAAGTCCCCAAGTGCTTTACCCAGATAAAACTAAGTCCCTATCTACTAAAGCCATATCTTCCCATTTATAGTAGCGGCGATACTAAAGGATTCTCTTAAGGAAAGAAGCTTACCGCGACTACTAATAACAAAGTAACGATAATCAAATATATCTATATTCGTGATTACGTGATCAATGTATTGTCTTCTAGGTTAAAGTTAAAATCATACTTGTATAAATAGCATAAGAGAATGAGTGAAAAGTTTAAGCTTGTGAATTGTAAAACACACATACACACAAGCCAACTTTTCACTCCTCCAATCTGACTTTATCCTTGAGCTAGCTCGGTGGGTTCTAAGAGTTGTGCTCGGACTTAGCCCGAGCTTAGAGAGTCACCCAAACTTTGTCATTTCAATCCCAGTACTATTCCAAGTACTTGGGTAGCGATTCTTTGATTTATTTCTAATAAGAATATGATGTTGAAAATTACTTTGTGTGTGTTACTTACATTAGTTTCGTTATTATTCAACGTTAAATTGTTTTAAGTACTCAATTATTTTTTAAGCGATAGTGAATAGGGAACAACAAGTGGTATCAAAGCAAAGGTGATTATAAAACCTTTAAGCCTCTCTAAAGCGTTTTAAATCGAGATTCCTATGGGTGAAGTTGATGTACCCCAACTAGTCGATAAAAGGGTGGAGCTTATTAAATTTGTTGCCCTAGACTTGAAGTTGGCAAATTCAACAAATGGAAAAAGCATGCTTTGCTATTTGATTGGGATAGAACCTTATTATATCAAGTGTATTAATGAGGTCCATTTGTCCCAAAGCTGCGAAGGTTTGCCCAAACACGAAGCTCGATGAACTCGAGGATGAAAGGAGAGTGGTCAACCGGGACCAAAGACTCAAAAGTATCATCATATCATGTATTCACGATGATATAACGGTCGATTATAAGTTGTAACACGGCTAAACAAACTGGGATGACTGGTCCATAGCCATGAAGGTCCATCGATACCTAGGAAAAGCAGGATAATGGACACGAAACTTGAGTATAATACCTTGGGGCTAGGGATCTTGAAACTCTCTCTCAAACTTACAACCGTTACAAAACTCTTTAAATGAGGCGGCTAATGATGGTGTTAAGTTATCCAAACAAGAGATAAATGTTGGTTACATTAGCTGTCTCCTTGAGAAATGGTTGAACTTCTCTCGGGGACTTAAAATGCAAATCACATCCAAACTCTTGAACTTCACGAAATTTATGGAAATTTGTCTATGAGGAAAACCTCATCAGCAGACGATACTACGACTTAAAGAAGTCTCGAAGTCAAGAAGTCCACAGCCATCACCTCACCTATATCATTGCCTTCTTTTCTAATAATGTGGTTCAAGATTTTTAAGAAAATTCGGATGATGAGCACGATGAGAGATCAAGTGAGGAGTACCTAAATGACACGAACGTTGAATTTCGGAAAGGGCACTCCTTGCAAACTCTCGAAGGTTTATTAAAAAGAAACAAAGGTTTTCAACTGCTAAAGCAAATGAGGACCTTGAATGCTTTAAGTGTCACAAAAGAGGCCATTTTGCAAAGGCTGTTTTTCAAAACAATTCTGAACCCTCTTCTGGACCATCGAGGTCAAATCGGTCCTCATGCTTTAGCAAATTTCAACCTAAAATCTATCGGTCTTATCAAAACTTTCGAATAAATCGGCGAGAACAAAACAATAGATTTTGAAGCCAAGTATAGGAAGATCAAAGCTAAGCTTGCATTACTTGAGGCGGTCCTCGGAACCAAAAAGTGTTTAATGCATGCGGGGTAAAACAAAGGTCTTGTTCTTGAAACCTTCGATGGGATGAAGAGCCGGTCTCATCGAGATGATGAAATGGTGCATGTCGGTGCGATGGCCCTCTCGAGAGGAAGACAAGCTAGGCTGTTGGAAAGAATCATGCGAGAAATGGAGAATGGGTCAACATCACAATGAAGAAGGTAAATATTCTACTTTCTATGGATGATGATTCTAATTGGCGATCCTATATGAACTATATCAATGTTGATCTTAAGTTTGTAGAGGAGCAAAGACTAAATCTTTTTCTAAGTACAACAAGCTAAGTTTTGAATTGAATAAGTGTAGGGATGAGTTACTTGTGTTAAAACAAAACAAGCTTGAGGCTATCACCTTACAAATTCAAAACCTTGAATTAGTTAAAAGAAATCGGGCTCTTCAAGGCGAACTTAAGAAAGAAAAAGAAATCATTGATAGTTGGACCAACAAGAATCCAAGAGTCTTTGATCTTGTGGGTGCCCCGATGCAAAAAGAGAGTGATAGGTGAACATCATCTTTACGACTCTCACAACAAAGACGAGTCCTAAACCATTTGTGTGCGGTGGCATGATTACCAACATGTTGTGCATTCCCAAGACCGGTGATTGGATTGAAAGACTTAATCACGAGAGTAAGCTTCCTAACTTTGACTACGGAAGAATTCTAGAGCACGAAATTCAAGCTCTAAAGAGCATGCTTGGACTCCCAAATGTGCCCGATGTGCAAACACATCTCTCGAGTCGAAGATGAATCTCAAGCACCACTTCCACCTTTGGAACCTCTTGAGGTCTTGATCCTAGCTCGAGCTTACTCCATTGCATTACAATCCACACTCTCCTAAAGAAAGGTCTGGACTTGGTAGAACCATTTTGCAAAGACCATCAAAACCAACTCAACAAGAATCCACCCCCTTTGAAAATTCCATCCTCGGACCCCATGGCCGATCATATTCAACAAGCGGTGAACTTGTGAGGAAGCTAACCGACAAAATGGAATCTATTAAAAGGGTCCACTGAACCAATCAAGGAGACAAAGTCGACTTCCTCTAGTTCCTCAAAGTCAAAAGCCACCACCAAAAACAAGCGAAGTGTGATCGTGCCACTATACCAGTCATACCACCGACAATTGTTATAGAATTCTTTTTGCATGATCGTAAAAAGGATGATCAGTCTGTGACCACACAATATTGAGCTCTCGGTCAAGAAAACTACACCAAAGTTGGTCATCAATATGCTTCTTCATCAGCTCAAAAGTTGAGAGCAAAACCTTTCCTCCTTGCCCACATTGTGGCTTTAATGATCATCGTCACGATGATTGTCTTATGAACACATCTTGTGATATTTGCGGTAACACGACTCATAAGACATCTCGACATGACAATGTCATCCATGCAAGGAGAAGTTCAAAACAACCCAAATCCATCGAGTCATCCTCGGTCGCTAAATGCAAAACACCGTAGTACCTCATTGCACTCCACCACCGACCATGAATCGATTGCTCAATTCAAAGAGACCATGAGACCCAAGCCCACTAGTAAGTGGGTCATGAAGAAAAACTAATTTAGTTTACTACTTGTGCGAGAGGCATGCCGGGGAGCCTATCCGCATCTAGGCGATGGATGTTCAAGAAGCATGGTGGTGTGAAGGAATATCTGCACAAGTATGTAAAGAACCGGGGCTAAAGGTAGTATTTGGTGATAACTCATCATGTCCCATTGAAGGTTATGGTTCGATGAAACTGTAATGGAATAGTTTTCTCTAGGATTGCTTATGTCAATGGTCTCAAATACAATCTCATCGATGCCGATCGGCTATGTGATGCTAAGTACATTGTGCAATTCAATGACAAACAAGGTACCATTTTCAATGCCAACAAGGAAGTTGTGTTGATTGCTCTAGGAGAGCGATGTTTATGTCTTAGACATGTCAACTCTCTCTAAAGATGGAACATGTCTCTTTGCCAAAGCCAATCGAAACTATCAACTGGTCGTGGCACAAGAGACTCTCACACTAAACTTAAAAACATCAACAACTTGGCAAAACAAAACAAGGTCCTTGGCTTACCATCCTTTGGTTTTGCAAAAGATAAACCATGCTCGACTGTGAAAAGGCAAACATAAAGAGCATCTTTCAAAACCAAGCAAAATTTCTCTATCAAAGCGCCTTCACCTCTTGCATATGGATCTCTTTGGACGGTCGGTCCCGGATCAATACGACATGAGAAGTATACACTTGTCATTGTTGATGAGTTCTCAAGATACACTTGGGTATACTTTCTTTCCAAGAAGAGTCGAGCGGTGATCATATAATGTCGTTCATCATGAACATTGAAAATCGAATGACATTACAATGAAACAAATCGAGGCGACAATGGTCTGAATTTAGAAATCTTGAGCTTGAGAGTTTACGTGATGAGAGGAATCTCCAAAATTTCTCATCTCCTTATACCCCGAACAAAATGGGGTGGCCGAAGGAAAAGCAGAACTCTCATTGAGGTCGAGAACCATGTTAAATGGCTCGACTCTTTCAAAGCATTTACGGACGAAGCGATTAAAGACTGTTACACTCAAAAGCAGGTCAATCATTGTCAAAAGACATAATAAAACCCCATATGAGATTTTCAAAGGTAGACTTCGACGACATCGCCTATTTCCATGTGTTTGGATGTCACGTGTTTATTCATAACCACAAGGATCATCTAGGCAAGTTTGATGCTAAAGATGATGATGGATACTTTCTAGGTTACTCACGATCTCCAAAGCCTTGAGGTATTTAACACAAGGAGACAACAAGTTGAGGAAACCTATCATGTCACCTTTGATGAAAGTATAGAAAGCATCGGGTTCACCAACACTTGATGGAAGAAATAGAATTGATAACTCATCAAGATATCCTCACGATGACTACAACATGAAACCAATTCCTCATACCAAGGCGATCTTGACATCTCATATTATGTCTTGCCTCACAACTGTCACAACCAACTATCGGTGAATTTATTGATAATCGATCATCTCTTCTTGGGATAGGTAACACCGATCAAATGATCGAGGATCCTATAACTCAAGAACCTCTACCGAACAAGTCACCTCAATAGATGATCTAAATGATCCTGTGGCTCTTGCACTGTACTACTTTGAACTCCGGTGACATCTTCAAGCTCGGATCGAGACCACAAAGTAAGTGGACAAGATCTCGGGACATTGAACTTGTAAACATCATTGGTGAACCCAGCGAGGGCATGCTTACTAGAAGCATGGTCGCTAACTAACTACTGACTTGACCAATGAATGTCTATATCGCGATTACCTATCGAGATAGAACCCAAAAGTGTCACCGAGGCTCTAAAATACCCAAGTGGGTTCGGACTATGCAAGAAAAACTACAACAATTTGATAAAAATAAGGTCATGACCTTGATCAAATGTCCTCGGGATGTAGTAGTCATAGGAAAGAAGTGGGTTTTCGAAACAAAGCGATGAAAATGGCCTTGTCATTAAAAACAAATCCGACTTGTAGCCAAGGTTACAGTCAATAAGAAGACATTGACTATGATGAAACATTTGCTCTGTTGCAAGAATGGAAGCCATCGGGATCTTTCTTGCATATACAACATACATGAACTTGAGTCTACCAAATGGATGTTAAAAGTGCATTCTTAAATGGTGACCTCAAGGAAGATGTATATGTTCGACAACCTCCGGGCTTTGAGAGTAGTGAATTCCCGACTATGTCTCAAACTTGACAAGGCCCTTTATGGACTTAAACAAGCTCCGGGGCATGGTATGAAATTCTCTCGGCCTTCACGATACAAAACAAGTTTGTCGGAGGAAAGATAGACAACACACTGTTTGTCTATAGAACTCAACAGGATGTGATACTAGTCCAAGTGTATGTTGATGACATCATCTTTGGCTCAACAAACTACAAGCTTTGCAAACAGTTTGAAAAGCGATGACACGAAGTTTGAAATGAGCATGATGGGGAACTCACATACTTTCTTGGACTACAAATCGAACAAAGCGATAAAGGAATATCCATCGGTCATGAGAAATACACGAAATCTCTTGAAGAAATATGAGATATCGGCGTGCCTTAGTGAAGACTCAATGGTCCCACCTAACAATCTTGGACTGATCTCACCGGAAAATCGATAAATCAAACTCATTTTAGAGGATTGTTAGCTCATCGATGTATCTTCGCTTCTAGACCAAATCCAATTCTCGATCATCTAATAGCAAGATATCACTCCAATCCTAAAGAATCCCATCTAGCTGCCGCAAAAGATTACTCGGTACGAAAAGAACCCCAAGCCTTGGACTCTATTATCCAAAGTGCTCGGGGTTTGATCTCGAGGTTACTCGATTCGATTATCTTGGTCGCAACATGGATGAAAAAAGTACCTCGGGGTCTGTCAATTTCTTGGAGGAAAACTAGTTTGTTAGAGTGCTACAAAGCAACAATCGGTAGCTATGTCCTCGGTGAATAATATGTAGTCTAGGCGAGGATGTTGTGCCAATGTATTATGGATGAAAAGTCAACTCGGTGACTATGACATCCATTACAAAATGGTGCCCATCTTACGTGACAACACCGTGCTATTGCAATCTCCAACAACCTGTCCTCCACCAAAGAACCAAACACATTGATATCGGATATCACTTCATCGGGGATCACATAATGAAGGGAGACATTGAACTTTATTTCATCCCTCGAATATCAATGGTGATATCTTCACAAAACCCTTGGATGGACCTACCTTGAGGAGGCCGAAAATGAATTGGAATGCTTGACATTGAAAGTCGGTATCCGAAAACCAATCTCGATAAGTTCTTTGAAATGGTTCATCCTCCCCGAACATCCAAAAAAACCTCTCCTTGAATGAGTAAGACTCACTCGGGGTCCCTGACGAAAGCATTGAATGAGTAACTAAATGCTCCAAGTATTAGTAACTTAAATGTCCTAGGTTGGTAATCCCACCAATTTAATATAGGAATACATGTCTTCTTGTCGGGAGTATCATCATTTACCTCACCCCACTTGGCATTAAATGCCTTCTCTCACATAAAATATCCCATGAATATTTTATTCTTGTTAAAGTGCACTTTTCTTGTGCATTGCAATGTTTTCCTTGAAAGACGGGATTTTATTGCGTGAAGTGGTGGGTGGCATTAAATGTGGAATATCAAGCGATTTCAAAATAGTCTTTACATATCCACATTTATACAAAAACCACCACTCTCGCTACTTTATAAATACCTCTTCAAAACCACAAAACACACACAAATTATTTTACGCAACTAAACTCGTCAAAATTCTTTCTCAAATCTAGAAATATTTGTGTGTTCTCAATATCTTTAAAACCTCTTTGGAAAACCCTCCTTGTAAACATTTACAAAAGTTTTCATCACAAACTTGAAGAGATCTAAATACTTTGATTGTTCTAGTCAAAACATTTTTTAAACCCTAAAATCTTCTTTAATGGAAATGGCTAGAACACAATCTCTCGGTTTGCTTCTCAATGGGTAGGGGATCTTACTAACGTTGAATTTAAAACAAATAATGTCATAGGAAATTTTGAATATCACGAAAATGTCCCAACCTATAAAGACATTATAAAATTTTATTCAACCGCCCACTCAACGGCCTTTGTAAAATGTCCTCGATCGCGTACCCAAACTACCTCGGGGAGTTTGGGCTCTGACTAGAGCCTTGACCCGACACCTTCTGCGATGAGAATAACCTTAGACCTCTCGGGAGTATCTCATCGAGTTCGGTCTTAATGGGGAAACAATACACCTGGATTACAAAACGTTTTGCACTTCAACGGGGTTGGATTATAACAAAGGTGTTTATGTCGCCCATCCTAAACCCTCCACGATGAAGGATGGGTTAAAACAAATCGTTTAGATCCAAATTTTTTGGACAAGACCCCATCACTAAAAGCTCATTCCCGTGGCTTGGAGGATCCTCTTCACTTTTGTGATTCGGTCCTCGGCGGGAACCACTCATCCACCGAACAAGTTAACTCTATTCGGTTGATGATGGCATCTTATTGATGAATGGGGTCACTTTGTCGACATAGGGAGATCATTTATAGTGATCTCGTGTGAAGCTCTGAGCAAAACTAGGACCAGTATGTTTCGTATCCTAGGTTTGTCTGTTGTGCTTTGCAATCGTTCTTGGGTTCAAATTATACTCGGGATGAAAATTTGGAAATTTACGACATCTGAGCCCATCAAATTTTCAAAAGGACCCATCCCTTGTCACTCCCATTGAATTGACGGCCCACATGATTGTCAAACAATCAAAGTGGATCGATGTCTCAAACCCCGCTCCTAAAAGAAAAAGGGAAGTCTCGGATCGGGACTAAGACTAAACCAAAGTCTCGGGCCACGAGGCTTGAGAGCCTGACCTAAGAGGCACAAAAGCCCGAGACTAAACAGACACCCACCGACTGGGCAACAACCACCCCGTGACAACGAGGACACCGATACATCACGGTCGGTGCCTTGGTCACACCTACTACCTCAAGATCCGGAGGAAACAAACAACCCGCTGGTAGGGGCGCCTTCCACCACGCCGATGATGACATTAAAAATCCAAGTCTTTATCGAGGCACACCGATCGATCCGAAAGACTTGGGGAAACAAAAACCCACCGATAGGGATACAACAATCACTAACTCCGCCTAAAGGCACTGGAAACACCCACCGGTGTCTCGGAGTTACTGGGGACAAAGACTCGAAGGAAAGAAACAACCCGCGATACGGAACCCAAAACCAATCGACTCGGGAGAAGGCACTGAAACTCCACCGGTGTCGAGGGGTCAACGGGGACAAAGACTCACCAACCCTTGCTAACCATTCTTGATGTCACCGGTATACTATTCTCGGAAGATGAGCTTGCGACATGAAGATGAAATCTTATCACCGGTAAGAAGTGGACGCCGAGGTTCAATCGAACAAGAGCCTCGGACCGATCCAAAGGAGCATCCGAGTCACCATTTCATCCGAAGACAATGATTCGAGACTCCTCATCATCCGACTCAAGGAATTTAACCGTTTGATAACATTCTTCCATCACCGAAAAGCGGTACCGGTTCGATGGATCACAAGAGCCTCAAGAAAGTGTATACGTGGGTTCTTGATCAATTTTGGGATCAACAAACCGGGCGGCTGCCACTCTGGCGATCTTCGATCCGATGTGCTCACCTTCAACGAAAATGTTCATGAGCACCGAGATCTTATGTACCAACACCTTATCGATGGATGAAAACACGGTTAAGTTCCTCAAGCATCTTCGACTTGTGGGGTTACAATTGATGAAATCGGGGACATCATGTTAAAGACCTAGCACTCAATGCCAAAGTCTTGGAGGCCATCGAGGTGTATGTGAAAAACTCATCTCGATTGATGAATCGATTGAAATGCTCCAATCAGTAAATGTTCGGGGTCTTGATCTTCGATTCGAGACTCTTGGACCTCGGTGGACTCTTTGAATACTCGTGTAATCGCTATGGCTCAGCCTCATCTTCTATGGCACGGAATCTTGGTCCCCGATGACCGCATTAGAGATCTCTCAGCTAATCTGGATGCAAAGGTCACCGGTATTCGAGCAGATACTTGATTAAGGCCATGATCACCGAAATCTATCAGCCTTGAGGTCAAGCAGCTCCGTCCCCTCAACACCTACTCCAACTCTTGCCCTCACCAAGCTCCGGCAACAGTTGAGGGGAGAATCTTCTTGAAGAGACTCCTCTTCACACCGAGGGGCAAACACCTCCGATGTCGATAGCCCCACATCATCTGCACCTACTGCAATACCCATATCCTCACTACCACCACAAACATCAACAACAACAACACCGACGGTCACAACAAAACACCACCATTAGTTGCATCATCTTCTTTAGGCCGGGACAAAGGCAAAGGTAAAATGACTCTGCGAGCACGAGAAGATTCCCTATAAAATCGTGACGGTGAATACTGCTCACACCACAACAACTAAGTAAACATCTTGCTAAAGAAGAAGAAGAATGAAACTAGCCGAGGAAGAAAAGGAACAGAGAAGCACCGCAAAGGTTGTCGTAGAAGAATCGAGAACATGGGATTAGATGCAAGCAAGCTCCAAAAGGTCGAGCAGACAAAAGTTCAAGGAAGCTCAGTGCTCGGATGGTTTGAAATGAGAAAGCAGTTGGAAGAAAAGAGAAAAGCTGAAGCTCGTGCAAAGCGAGTTAAGGAATACAAGCGACAATGACCACCAGAAGGCTTCTCGAAAAATCACGGATGTCAAGATTATTCCCAACACCGCACCGGTGGTTATGAATGTTTATAGAGGGATGACAAAAGACACTTTGAGGTTCATGATCCCTAAAATTCACCGACTTTGGGATCACCGAACTCGATGAACTTGGTCCGATCATTGGAAAGAAGCAAAATAAGGTGGTCAAGGAGGCGATGAAGATGCTCGAAAAGATATGAAAGGTGAGAGATGCACCAAACCAAACCGGGAATTCACCGCCTTGAGCGCACCACAAGGATCTCAACCACCGCATCCACCGGCAAAGGAAAAGAGTTGAGTTCCAACACGAGATCAAAGTGCACGGCTTAGAATGCAACAGAGCTTCACGAGGGTGTAAAATTTGTGAACTGTTTGGTAATTGAAGAGCACGAAGAGGGCTATTTCACATTGATGTCTATGGAAACCCAAAGATTTCAAAGATGGAGTGATATTGATCGGTGGTGTAGGCGCAATGATCGACTATATTCCAGTGGCCTCTCGGATCAATCCCAAAGAAACATCGTGTTCATCAAGACACGAATGCAAAGATAAAAGACCATCATGACGGAAACACTCATCACCAAGAAAGTGAAGCTCGAAGCCTTTGGGTATCCATCTGGTGACATCATATTTATCTTTCTTGTACTAGTGATAGGAGCTATGTAATATGATCAATAAAAGATGTATGTTTTGTTAAATTACTCAAAGTTCCTTATTGTATTCATTAGTACATTCGGTGTAAGGAGAAGCCATTTGCACACTTACATCGATCAAACACTTAGGCTATTTGTATATCCAAATAGGGAGACTGTTGGGTTCGATAAATACCCAAACCCCTTAATCTAGGATTTGAATAGAAAATAACCTAAGTGTTTAATCCGATAAACACTATCCGTGGCGGAGTGCATAGTCTCGGTGAGCCATCTTCGAGATACTCGATGCGAGGCAAAGAAGAAGCCTCTCCACTCGAAAGGCGGAACTTAATGGGTGAAGACTAAGTCAAGAAGAAGATGGTGGATTCGGTGGTGATGACAATAACTCACTTGAATCCCTAAGACTCTTCTCCAACTGTTAGCATCAAGACAAAGCGAAGGAAGAGATCAAGGCTTTGAAGGCGAAGAATGAGCGAGACTAGGCGGAAAGGTTTACCAGATAAAACTAAGTCCCCAAGTGCTTTACCCGGATAAAACTAAGTCCCTATCTACTAAAGCCATATCTTCCCATTTATAGTAGCGGCGATAATAAAGGATTCTCATTAAGGAAAGAAGCTTACCGACTACTAATAGAAAAGTAAAATGAATCGAACATATCTATATTCGTGATTCACGTGATCAATGTATTTGTCTTCTAGGTTAAAGTTAAAATCATACTTGTATAAATAACATAAGAGAATGAGTGAAAAGTTTAAGCTTGTGAATTGTAAAACACACATACACACAAGCCAACTTTTCACCCTTCAAATACAACTTTATCCTTGAGCTAGCTCGGTGGGTTCTAGAGTTGTGCTCGAGACTTAGCTTTGAGCTTAAAGAGGAGTCACCCAAACTTTGTCATTTCAATCCCAAGTACTATTCCATGAAGTACTTGGGTAACGATTCTTTGATTTATTTCTAATAAGAATATGATGTTGAAAATTACTTTGTGTGTGTTACGTACATTACTTTCAGTTATTATTCACTGTTAAATTGTTTTAAGTACTTAATTATTTTTTAAACGATAGTGAATAGGGAACAACAATTTTAAAATGCATGCAAAACTACAAAGTTTCAAAACTATTATTATATCGTAAGAGTGTTTCGAGAACCAATCTAAATAAATTTTGAATTATTTTAAATAAAATTAACCATAAAAGTAAAAAACGGTTTTTTGTAAAAGTCGGGACTATTTTTTTAAGACAAATGATGCAAAGATGTAAATTCACAAGTGATAATTTATTTGATTTTATACATATTACACATATCTATATCTATATCTATACCTATACTACTTATAATGGAGAGATGACCCTCTCTCCTAAATTTTTTTAAGATGTCATTAATGTGTTTTTTAAGCATTACAAATTTTAATGCATAATGTACACAATAAATAGCTTTTACTAATTTATCTTCCACAACATTTTAATGCTTCATTTATTATTTCTTTTTGAATTAGTTTAGTTTTAATGCAAAAATGCGAATATAAATGACTATGATTTTAAAATGCATGCAAAACTACAAAGTTCCAAAACTATTATTATATCGTAAGAGTGTTTCGAGAACCAATCTAAATGAATTTTGAATTATTTTAAATAAAATTAACCTCAAAAGTAAAAAACGTTTTTTTGTAAAAGTCGGGACAATTTTTTTAAGACAATGATGCAAATGTGCAAAGTGCTAAGTGCTAATTCAATGATTAATATATTAGTATATTAATTATTATACTTTTCATGGATAACTCTAAATGATTGTTTAAACATGTAAGTTTTCTTTACATTTTAAGCATTCTTTTATTTATATCTTATATCTATGTGGGACAACTCTTATAATCAATATTAATGATTCAAACATTTTTTCATAAATATATACTTTACAAGATGTATACATTATAAGTACTCTTTTATTTATATCTTTTATCTATATGGGACAAATGTAATAAACAATATTAATAATGATATAAACATGTTCAAAAATACATATGTATTTCATAAAAAAATGTTTCTACTTACTTATGACTACCGATCACTATCAACTAATTTGACCATAACCCATAACATTATTGACTACTGCAACATAAAATCACGCCACTTTCAATTGTTTTTATATGAATTAGTTTGATATTATCCATCACTTTTTTTAAAGTTACTTAAAACTCATTATGTTTTCGCTATTGGTAAAGTTATTGTAAGAGAAAACATAAAATTGAAAACATTTTTTGCCGAAAATTTTATTACTTGATACCCGCCATCGCAACGCGCGGGTACCCTACTATAATATTCTAAAGAGTTGAAATATGCGACATGAAACTTTTGACATCCGCAAATTTATCGTCACATAAAACGTTTCAGATTATAAAGCATGGTTTATTGAAATTTTTATTTCAGGTATCCGCCGCATCGCGCGGTACCTACTAGTATTTAATAAAAGAAGCAATGTATGCACGAGAAAGAGCGGAAAAACAAACTAACCCTAAATACGATCTCTATGGCGGCGACTAACAAATCTTTAACTCTAAATCCTATTGGTTGATCGCTTTGTTTAATTCGCTCACCCCATCCCATTAATCGTGGGTCGGTCGTGCATGATTAAATAAGTATTCACTTTGTTGACTTAAAGATTTTGTTCTTCGTTGATATTTTGCATGCAAACCGAATATATATATTAAGTGCAATATCTTTCTTGTTGTTTAATGCATGATTTTTCTATTTGATTGGTGACCTTGGTGCGTAGTGATTTGTGTTGTCTGGTATTATAATCTAGTGTGCTGCGATCAACGAATTTGATATAAAGGTTTTATTTGTTATAATCGATTATATCTTCACCTGCTATGATTATTGTGATGGGTTAGTGTTTCGTGCTTCTAGCGTTTAAAACCCTAACTTTGAGTTAGGATTTTGTTTTTAGATTAGTTGTTGATGCATGCATTTTTGTTACCCGCTCTATTAGTGTACGTGGGTTTTATGATGGAGAAGGGTTTTTGATTTATAAAAGTGCGTCTAAAGTTTCGTATACTGATGGTAAATCGTTGGGTGGGAGTGAAGGTGCCTCTTGTGTGGTTAAGGGTCCTAAGATTGATGTGGGTCCGAGTACAAGTGATGCGAGTGTGCCAAATTTGATGTCTCAATCAGGTTCTACTCCTATTTCTTTTGCGGATATGTTTAAAGATAAAACACCCAAGAAGACCGTTAAGATTTCGGAGATGAGAAATGCAAATTGTGTGCCTGGTGCTAATGTCACCATTCTTTTGGAAGTTATCGATGAGGTAGGCTCTAAATTCGCTAATACTTTGTATAGTTATTTCATTGGTAAGAGACTCGCTTTTCCGATAGTTGAAAATTACGTTAGAAATACATGGGCGAAGGTTGGTTTACAAAGGGTTATGCTTAATAATGATTTTTTTATGTTCCAATTTGAAACCAAAGAGGGTATGGAAAGGGTGTTGGAAGGAGGTCCATGGTTGATACGATTGGTGCATATATTTTTGAATATTTGGACTCCGAATACTAAACTTACAAAAGAAGATATAACTTTAGCTCATGTTTAGGTTAAACTCCATAATATTCCGGTTGTTGCGTATTCTGAGGTTGGTCTTAGTTTGATTACAACTCAGATTAGTCATCCTATCATGCTTGATTCCTACACGAGTACGATGTGCCTTAAGTCATGGGGTCGTAATTCCTATGCTAGGGCCCTTCCGAAAGTGTCGTGAAAGGTAGCCTTACTTGACTCTCTTGTTGTTGCGATCCCTAAACCTAATGGGTCAGGTCATTCATTGGAAAAAAATGATATTGAATATGAGTGGAAGCCGCCAAGATGTTAGACTTGTACATTTGATGACAATGATGATGGATGTCCTAAGAGAGTGAAAACGGTTGTGAAAGATAAATCGTTGGTTGATGAAGAGGGTTTCGTTGAAGCTTATAAGATGAAAGGAAAAGGTAAGCTTCAGGGTACTAATCGTCAGATTGATGGGATTCGTTTTCAAAAGCCTGAAGTTTCGTATTACTATATGCCAGTTAATAAACCAATGAATGAGGGAGCATCGATGTCTAAGCCTTCTGTCCAATTGAATACAGGTTCTCCAACGGTTAATGTAGGTTCTACTTCTTGTAACGAACCTACTACTGATCCTACAAGTAGTACGGCTCCACCCCGGGATGACCAAGGTAAGAATAATAATTGGGTGGATGATATTGATGCAGGTTTTACTGACCAGGTTTGTAACCACCGGTAAAAATCCGCCTTTGTATTAACTAATAATAATTCATTTTCTACGTATAATTGTTTTTTATTTACAACAAATATGCTGCACTCACAAACTGCTCTTTTGCATAGTTAATGCCTTTTGATACACACACTCTTATATGACAATGGAAGTCTCACAACATCACTTCTATGTTTTACTTGAAACTTCCCGGCATAGTCACCCATGCCAGTTGTGTCCTCACACGAGACACGTGATGACTGGCATATATTATCCCTATACCATTAGCGCCATTTCCAATAGAATGCTTACTATATATATTAGGGTTTTTCCTAAAAACCTTTGATTTATAATAATTTTGATATTATGTCATAAACCCTAAAGTACAAACCCTTAAACTTAATGTACAAACTTACAAAGCATAAAACCCTAACTTTATAGTATTTCCCGGTTCAAACCCTAATTTACAAACTCTATGATTTTATACTATAATTAAAAATACACATGAAACTTGTATAAATCACCAATGTACAAGTCTATCATGCAAATGTACAAGTCATTGATGCATAGGAGCATACTACTAACATAAAACTCATTAGAAACCTTGGTGTATTTATTTTAAAACACATTACACAAACCTTTCAAGCACAAGCCCTAAAAATGTCTTTCTTTTATGTAAGTACAACAATCTAATGCCAATGTACAAGTGTTAACGCACAAACCTAAAACCTATACTTTTATTTATTTACACTTAAATTAAACCAACTAGCATTTATCTAAAACTAATTAGAAACCCTAACTAAGTATCCTACATCTCTACACTCCATGTACAACACACTATAGCCTAAGTACCACAACCTAAAGCCATTCGACCTATGTTACTATTTTTAGTTCAACCCTAACTAAATCCCTAACTAAACTAGTTCTAAGCAACTACTTGTTAAATCCCTAACCGCAAACTTTCTACTAGTCCCATATGAAGCCACAACATCATGTTTCCTTGATATTTTACCTTAAGTAAAAATTGTGGAAAATTTACTTGGTTAGAAATTTTACCACATCACATTTTTTCACCATCACCACACAAGGTTTCCACTTGGCACAAGAATACCTCATCTTGTCTCCTACAACTCAACATGTTGACCTAGTCTCTTTCAAGAACCCTCTCATTTCCCTCTATAAATAGCAAGCCACTCCTTTCATTTTGCTCACACCATTCAAAATACACCACAAATATACACACTCGAGCTACTCACTGATCCGGAGGTCCTAATATAAGCCAAGGAAGGATAGTATAGAGCCTAGAAGGAAGGAAAGAGTTTGGTTCCACTTTAGAAGCCCTTTGATCGAAATTCATTTCTAGTCGATTTCAAGATTATAAGTCTTTTAAACTCATTCAATTTCGTTATTATTTTTAGGGTAAAAGTGAAAATGATAAACATGCTTTCTCAAATATACCAATATGATAAACATAGTCATTTATGTATCAATATGGTAAACCAAAGACCAAATATGTGCAATAATGGGTACTTCTTCACATCTTCATCTCTTATATTTGCATCGTTGGTCCTTTTATACTAACGCCTTTAGTAAATAACTTAGAACTTGGTTTTCTTACGTTTTCGTCCGATTTTTATGTTCTCGTCTGCTTTCTTACGTTTTCGTCCGATTTTTATGATTTCGATCGATTTTTACATTTTAGTCTCTATTTTTACGTTTTCGTCCGATTTTTACGTTTCCTGCTTTCTAACATTTTAAATCGATTTTTACGTTTTAGTCCGTTTTGTTACGTTTCGTCCCATTTTACTTTTTCGTCCGTTTTACGTTTTCGTCCTTTTCTTACGTTTCGTTCGTTTTCTTACGCTTCGTCAAATTTTTACGTTTCATCCAATTTTTACGTGTTCGTCCGTTTTCTTACTTTTTCGTCCGTTTTTACGTTTTGACGATTTTTACGTTTTTCGATTTTACGTTTTAGTCGATTTTTACGTTTTCGTCCCTTTTTACGTTTTCGTCCGATTTTTACGTTTTGGCCTTTTTAACATTTTCTTACTGTTTTTACGATTTAAATACGATTTTTACGTGTTCGTCTCTTTTTACGTTTTCATCCGATTTTTACGTTTTTCGTCCGATTTTTACGTAAAAATGGGACGAAAACGTAAAAACGGACAAAACGTAAAAAATCGGAAGAAAGAGTAAAAAATGGACAAAAACGTAAGAAATCAGACGAAAACGTAAGAAAACGGATGAAAGCGTAAAAAATCGGACGAGAAGGTAAGAAAACGGACGAAAACGGACGAAAAGGTAAAAAAAGGAAGAAAACGTAAAAAATCGGACGAAAACGTAACAAAACGGATGAAACGTAAAAATCGACGTAAACGTAAAAACGGATTTAAACATAAAATATCGGACGGCGTGAGGAAAACGGACAAAACGAAAAATCGATTTAAACATAAGAAAACGGACGAAAACGTAAAAATAGACGTAAAACGTAAAAAATCGGACGAAATCGTAAAAAGAGACGAAGCGTAAAAATCGGACGAAAACATAAAAAATCGGACGAAAACCTAAAAAAACGGACGAAAACGTAAGAAAACCAAGTTTTAAGTTATTTACTAATGGCCGTTAGTATAAAAGGACTAACGATGCAAATATAAGAGATGAAGATGTGAAGAAGTACCCATTATTGCACATATTTGATATTTGGTTTAGCATATTAATACATAAATGACTATGTTTATCATATTGGTACATTTGAGAAAGCATGTTTATCATTTTTGACTTTTATCCTCATTTTTAATATCAAGTACATACAGTTAAAAAGGATTTTATAAGGAAAATGTAGCAATTTGAATCACTTAAAACGAGTACACGAGTCAAAAGATACGGTCTAAAGAAGTTGCTGAAAATATGTCAAAACTTTCCGTGACAGAAAGTTAGGACACGCTAAACGAGGCACTTCTGGTCTGTTTCATCAAAAAGTTAAAACACGAAAGTTGTCCGGAACGATGTTTTCTTCAAAAACTCAGGGGCACAGGTCCTGAAAACGTAAAAAGAATGCTAATTTTAGTCAGAAACTTAACAGCAGTCATATATATTTTATAAAATCAAGCCAAGCACCTCTCCTAAGTCTAACTTTTAAGCTAGAAGCAGCAACCTTCAAGCCCAGCCATTAAGTCCTCTTAACAAACTCATAGGACGCTACAAAACTCCCCCCTAACCTGATTAAAAAGCCTTTGTATCACGCTTTAATTATGTCCTTCTTTGTGGTCACATGTTCCAAAACCAAGAGCACCCTTATATAACAAATTTTGAGAAATACCTTATTTTTAGTAAATTTGACCTTGAGCTACTTTAGAAACATTAAAATGAGTTAAATAACATGCCACAAGGTTGCATGCAAGAGTTATAAAGTTTTAAAGTTCGAAAACGAGATTTTCAATTTGTCGAAAATAGCCTAAGGAGCCCTTTTCAATAATTAATTTCTCGTTAATTAAAGGATTGTAAAATATAAGAGTTACACCATTTTAAAGAGTCATTGCAAGGATTTTAAAGCCCCAAGAACGCGTCTTTAAAACTCTTATGGTCTCTTTATAATCAATCAAAAGAAGGTGACTTGTAAAGATTTTCATAAATAACACTTGCATGCACTTTTCAAAATTTGAGTCTTATGAGTTATAGGATGTTACAAAATGACTTAAAATGAGTTAATTAACTATTACGATGTCCCTAGGTTACACCGTAAAATTAATGGGTCAAAATGAATTTTCCTTAAAACGCGACGTGACCAAGTGGCCATGTTCACGGGCATTTTTCTCTCTAACCAAAGATAACTAGAATGTGAGACCTATACCATTTTGAAGAGCAGACAGCAAATTGTTTAAAGGATCAATTGTGTCGTAAAAATATTGGCTTGCCTCGTGTAAAATTTGTCCTCATTTGGGCTTGTTGTCGCCAAAACCAATACTTTTAAATAAGGCACCTAAACCCCCTACTTTGGGAAATCATTGCGACCAAACCGTAAGAGCTTAAGACTTCTAGTTTGAACCATTAGAAAGATCACCCAACAAAATCTTGAAGGGATCAATAACGTAGTAAAAACCTCTTAAGGCCTCGCATATATTTACCCTTACTTTTGTCGATTTAGGCCTAAAACAAGTAAAATTTTCTTATAAAACTACAAGGATACAAATTGTAATTTTTGAAGAATAAAGTTTTCTTGGGTTAAAAATGCAATTTCTTCAAATTTAATTATACAAGGGCTGATTTTGTCAATAACCCATGGTTGAGGGTATAAAGTGTCATTTTTGAAAGTGCAAGGTTAAAAACCGTAAATATTCAAAATTGTAAAATATAACCTTTTTGGAAACATATCATATTTAACAATTTGGGTTTCGATAAAACTTATAAACAATCAACCGAGCCATAAAAATAAGTATGATAAGTATTACTAATTTTTAAGAGACTTCATTTACCCAACTATCGATAAAGCATTATCATCTCATAATCTTGAATTCGAATACTAAAAACATGACATACTAACTCGGGTCATGAGTCGGAGCAATTTATTCACATTACTTAATTTATTTTCCATCCAGACTACGGTAACACCGAGGTGAGTTCATAGTCCCACTTTTACATGTTTTTCAAATTTGTGGGGAGATACATGCTACAAACCCGAACACAAGTATTTTTCTGTATGCTATCCTGATTGATATTGCCTAAGTACCTACTGTTTCCACTAAAATTCAGATACAAAGATCTTCTCTACAAGTGTCCCACTTATGACCTAAACAGCCAGCAAAAGGTCAACATCTTCTACAAAGGTATCAACGTGGCTACAAGACAGATGCCAGACTACCAGGGACCAATTCCAATCATGACTCCTACCCTCGCCATTGAAGCCATTCAAAAAATGGCCGATCATTCTCAAAAATGGCACGATAGAGGAAGCCAAAGAAGCCTAGGCGGAAATCTTGAAGGAATTGCCGCCATTACTAGCAAGCTTGAAAATCTAGGTCAGGACATGCTCAAGCTCAAGGAATGTGTTCATGCTATCCAAGTAGGATGTGAAAGCTGTGGAGGGGGACATCTCTCAAAAAATTGTCCTCTCATTGACGAAGATAGCAAGGTTGAAGAAGTAAAATATGGTGAAAATCGACCGTTTCAAGGGGCTAATGGAAATGGAAATGGTTATCGTGGAGGACCTCCCAGATACTACAACCGTGGGCCTTTCAGGGAGAGATGCCCCAAGATTGAAGACACCATTAACAAGTTTCGGAGGCCTCACCAAAGACTAAAAGAACAAGATGAGTGGCTCAAAATTTCGTGAAAATACAAATAAAAGCCCTCCAACCACAACACAATTTTAAAAACCTAGAAGCAATGGTGGAGAAACTTAGTGAAGAGATGAAGAAAAGTAACATCGAACTCGAGGGATCAAACCCATGGTGGTTTGCAAGGCCATTTTTTCTCGAAAAGGATGCAAAGTTACAAGTTAATGATTTCCATTCTTCTGCTAATCACGGATATCGCGATCGCTACCGGCGGCGATCTGCAGGCTTCGCCAGAACTCTTGTAATGAGTTACGCGTAACCATGAGTCGAGAGCGAACACATGTTAGAAACTAAGATACTACCGATTAAGGAAGTCTCATGAATGGGTTCATCATTCCTTGTTCCATAGGTAATCATGATCTTTTGGCATTAGGCGATCTTGGGTTTAGCATAAACATCATGCCACTCTCAATATTTTTAAAGCTTAGATTAACTCGATTTTTGGAAGACAAGCATGGTGATTGAAATGGCAAACATGACTAAAGCAACTTCTCTTGGGATCACGGGTGGTGTATTGGTCAAAGTCGACAGGTTCATATTTACGTCCAAGTTCATAGTTATTGACATGGGAAACACCCCCAAGAGAGCATTTAATTCTTGGAAGACCTTTCCTTGCTTCCTCACGAGCCCGAATCAAGGTTTTAGAAAAGAAACTTTCTTTGGGATATAGTGATGAGAAAGTGGTATTTAGAATGGATGAAACTTCGTGCCATGAACTTGATAAAGTTGTCACGGAAGAAGTTTCCAAAGAAGTGCAAGCAAATTTTTCTGATAATTTTCCTCCTTCATATTTTGGTCATTTGCAGGAAACCAAGTCAAGTGATGAAGACAACAGCGATGAGTCTTCCCAAGAAGAGAACGACGAGGTGCGAACTTCACCTAGGATAAAAAGGGTATTACTATTGTTACAGGAAAACTACATTGTTATGCTCCTATAGCCTCTATGATAGAAGGGTCTAAATTAACACTACCAACGTGTTCTCCATTTCTCAAACGGTGCAATGGGGGAGGACGGTTCTTTGTGAAAATATTTAAAAAAGAAGCAGAAGTTTGGTGGTGTTTTGAGGATGAAAAACTAATCAAGGATCATTGGTTTCGGGGGTGCGATATTATGACCGATTGGTTTGAAGATGTGGATTGGACCCTCCATTTTTGTGAACCGCAATTATGATGTCCGGAGGAACCACTAAGGCATGGCCTACATGCGATCCTAACCGAAATATTTGCAATGGAGGAGAATTCCAATCCCGATCGCTCAAACGCAAGGAGTGGGCATGTTTTGATGAAGACAAAAGAATGGAAGTCGGATGCAAGGAATCTCATTCGAAAATTGGGTTAAAGTACGGTTTGGGGCTACAAGACTAGAATGGAAGTCGAGTCTAAGTTTCGCTATGAATAGGCCAAAACTAATTATTTGCAAGAGACTCACATCGCATGACTCCATACATTCCTCCATCTGTTTGGGACCAGCCCTCTTCCTACAAGAGAGCAACTAAGGAGGAAGTTGGCTAAGTTTAAAGGCCACCGTAAAGCCCTATGGCTTTGAGTCTAACTTAAAGACTCGGTAATAAAGAAAAGTGCTCTTTCGGGGAGACAACCCGAATTATCCTTTTTCTTTATTTTATTTCCATTTTTGTTGGGTTTTGTGTTTTTAACAAATTTTGCAGGAAATCGGAGAAGAATTCATAAGTAACTTGAACGGGACCGACACTGTCCATCGCCACGGCAGAACTCATACCCATGATTACGCCCGTAACACATCATCGAGAGAAACTACCTCCGAGCATTACCCATTACGACGTAATCCCATGCTATGGTTACGCCTGTAGCTACCCTCTAGTAGCGATTGCGGTGTTTGCCATAATTACGGCAGAACTCCTACAAGGAGTTACGATGTAACTATCCTTCGCCAATTCTTTCTGTAATAACACAATAACCTTGTGTTAGTTTTAAATGAACTTTGTGGGTATCTTCCTGTAATCCCTCACGAGACTACACTCGTCCACTTAGGACACCAAGTGGTTTAAAAGACTTGTTGCATACGCTAAATGCAACCATGACTCCTATGAAAGTGAGTTAGATTTCTTTTCGTTTTTTATTTTTTGTTTTTTTTAGAATTATGCTTGTTGGTTAGTGTGATTTCAGGAAATTAAGTTTGCTCGTTGATGCTTAAGCGAAGGAACGATTCTCTATCGTGGGCCTTCTTTCCTTTTAGGAGCAATTTCATGGAAGTTCTCGCTACAATTCTACTTTCTTCACCTTTATTTAACGCTTAGTACGAAAGGGACTTTGTACATTTCAAGTGGGGGACGAGAGTAGAATTATCTCTTAAACTTTATTGCCCTCGTTTTTCTTGTTTATTTTGAAAAATTATGCCATTTTTATAATTTTGACATGTTTTTCTTAACCTAACTAGATTAGACTTTAGCCGAGCACATTATAACCCTTGATATTATATCGTGAGATTAGCCTTATCGTTTCCAATTATTTACCCAAATCCACCAAATTATGAGTGTTCCTGTAGCTTGTAAACTTTAGAACTTGGCCTTTGCATAATTTTGAGACCATAGACGAGGTATGTTGAGTTCGCTTAATGTATTTGGAATATTCAGTTTAAGAAGGAAATATTATAGGATTATCACCCAAACAGCCTATCCTTGTGTGTCTATCGATTAGTCACCTTGACTTTTCGACCCCCATGTTAAACCCTTTTGTTGCACTCACCTTTAGTGCAAGATACCCCTAAATACACCCATCTGAGCTATTCCTTTTATTTTGTTCACCCAATATATGTTGTTTCGTTACTCCTATTCACCTTAGCCAACCTTGTAGTCTTAATATGTGATCGGGAAGTCATTGTTTTCATAAGTTCAAGCTTTAAGTAGAGAGGTTCGGAAATCACGCTTTCATCAAAGAAAAATATTTGAAGATCATTGAAGACCCCCCAAATTCTCATATTGTTCATCTCAAGTGGGGGGATGTTATTTTTAGTTATTATGTAAAAAAAAGATTCGAAAAAGAAAAAAAAATAGTTGTAGTTTTTTATTTACTGTAAAGTGCAATGTTATAAGCACTATATTTGGAGCTCATCAAAGATTTAGTATCGAGGAGGCCACCTCAGTCACATTTGAAGAATTAAGTTGGTAGTTACCGCGCCAACAGTTGAAGAACATGTAATGTGCCCATCATGACGTCCGCTAATGGCACATCTACTTGGTATATCATGATCCGATTGCTTAGTTTTAAAACTTGAACTTTGGATGAATGGTAAGCGGTGATGACTTGGTTATAGGTTTAGACTATTTTCTTGTTATTTCTACTTTACTCCAATTATATCCCACGCCTTATCCTAACCTTTAGTCATGAAGCGTGTCTAGGTGATGAAGCGAGCAATATTTGGTGTCTTGGCCATGGATTTGGTCATGTATCATTGATTTTGTCCACTTTGCCGTGACATGTTAGTAATGACAATTCACCCTTAACCCATGTCGTGTCTACCCATATTGCCTTCAAGAATTTTTAGTCCTTAACTCTAGTGGTGGAGATTTGTGTAACCGCCAAGCTTGTGATAGAATACATGCTATGACGTGCTATGAGTGATCACCCAAAATTGACAATTAGACTAGTTGAGAGATTTCGAGTGTTTTGTTCCCATTTCGTGAGGTGTTCGGCTTTGATTTATTCTAGCATAAGGAATTTTTAAACTTATATTTTCTAGGTAATGGAGATATCCTTTTAGGAATTTTTCTAATAAGGTCTACTGAGGGCAAGTAGAGTTTAAGTGGGGGATATTTGATAACATCAAATAGTCTTGAATATTAAGTGTCAATTTCCCAGATAATGCTCGTATTTTATATCATTTATATGGATTTACGCTTGTTTTCCATTATATTTCACTTCGTGTAAATTACGAGTAATGGAGCTAATGAGACGATGGTTTGAAGATTTTCTTAAGAGATTTATGATAGTATGCCCATCGTGAAGAAGATACGGCGTAACTCCACTCTCACATTGCCGTAGCTAGCGGCGTGACTCGAAGACCAACTCAAGAATAAGTGCGGCGAACTCCCACTAAGGATTACGCCAGAACCAACTAGGTCAAAGGATGTTCCATGCCGCCATCGACACGTCGTAACTCATTCCAATGATTACAACAGAATCAATACAAAAGTAACTCAGACGACGATACGACGAACTCATTCCATGTGTTACGCCAGAACTTGACTTTACAAAAGCATTATTATGGAGTTATACGTAACTCTCAACTCAAGTTACGCCGTAACTAGATCACGCCTATAAATACAAGCCCTAATTTCTGCATTTCACATCATTCACTCCACACCAAAAGTAGAGAACGTGAAGAGGGGTCCAAAGGCAGATCTTGAAGAGCATACGGAGCCATCTCCACTGGAGAAATCACTCCCTAACGATAAGCATTAGCGATTATCTTTTCTTTTACTTTCGATTCATGTATTTCATTATGTCAAACATTGAATCTTTGGTTTCATTTAATATGATCGCCAAGCACCTTTGGTGCTAGCCTAGTTATGATTCCTTAATTGTTTTGTTTATGTTTACATGCTCAGATAATTGTTTCTAGTGTATGCATGCATAGTTCGCTGGTAGCTACCCTAATTTTGGTAGTTTTAAATGGTGGTAGTGTCTAGTTGCTTGGAGAATTGACCAACCGGCCCTAAGTAGGTAGACCGGTGGGAAGGGTAAGAATCACCAACCGACGATCCTTCTTTGCTTATCTGACCGACCAAATGATCACCGCCATTTGGATGAACTTAAGAAGTTGAGGATGAGTGTCTAAGATGCTAGCGCCGGAACTCATTGTTATGAATCTTGCATGTAGAGGTGCTTAATGACTTGGAACCCTTTGCGATAGGTTAGACTAATCGACCAAATGCTATCCTAGCGACTTAAACCCCACTTGAATCAATTAGAAGTAGTTAGACGTGAACATAACATGATAGGATGAGTAACTAGGTTAGCACACTTTACCTCTCTTGATCTCAACCTCTATTTACTTTTCGCATTTCATTTCTTGTTTAATTAATTTATTAATCATTTCAAACCTTAAAACAATTAAAACCAGTGACACCTAGACTTAATTAGAATCCGCTCACATAGCTCTTGGGAGACCTCGGTTTTACCGATTACTACACTACACACGACCGGGTACACTTCCTGTGAGTGCATAAGGTGGACCATAGGTAAACGAGACTTTATTAATATTTAAACCTGGTCAGAAAACCTGCATAAGTTGTTGTAGTGAAAATTTGGTCTGAAATTTAAAAAACCTCAATAACTGAAAACTTAAAAACCTCAATAACTTCGCTTGGAGCATTTTTAGGCCTCAAGGTTAGTTTATTCGCGTGTCATTCTCCTCATTCTCACGGTCGTTTTGATGGGTAGATAGTTGTCCAAGCTAGCGAGATTTCACAAGTCGAAGTATTCCACAAACTTATCCAGTGAGGAAGTACTTAGTAATCGTTGTTGCACCGGAGAATCTTCACCAGCTTGCTTATGCGTAAACTTCACTTCTTATGAATAAGCTTATGCGTAAGAAAAGGGTTTTGACTTTTTATGCGTAAGAAAAGGGTTTTGACATTTTTACTCAAACCTTACTCAGAAGTGCCCAGATTTTTGCAAAACACGATTTTCACCCAAAACACGATTCCAAATGATATCTTTTGCACAAACTGCTTCCAAAACACTTAAAGATCAATAAAACTACAACTTTAGCCTAAAACACATGTAAAAATCAAAACTTTGTGAAGAAAGCTCTCGCTTTTAAAGAAAACGAAACTTTTTGTAAAGTTTTAGCAAAAATGTAACACAAACACTCCTAAACCATTGTTAGGCGATTGATACTAATTGTAGGACCTTCTTTATCAACCTTATCACATTACACAACTTTAACACACGATAGATGAAGCACGGTGGTGACTTGAAGTATGCAAAACGTATGAACAAGAGAGAAAGATGACGAGAAAGAACTTGTTATTTCATTAAGAAAACACACACTTACACACTTCACACGCACCACAAATGACACATTTGAGGTGTATTTATACTAAAAGTAAAACGCCTAATGGGCTTGGCATGGGCCACGTTTTTGGTCATGGATAGGGCTTGGATTACATAAACTATGTAAGGCTAGATTAACTTAACTAATAACCAATTAGCTTAGACCAATCCACGCACCCTTTGAATTTTCTATTCCAAAATCTAACACACGTTATAAAGTTTCTAAACGTGAATGACCATCACTTTCTATTAATTACTATTAAGGTTAACAGCTTTACGTTGTTAATTTGTTGTGATGTCAAATTTGGGAGAGGAGACTAACACGTACCACGTCATGGTGCTGCCTCGGTCAAGAGGTATATCTGTAAATGTACCAACTAAAACTATATGTGACCCAAGGTTTGATGCAAAAAATTTAGTGTTGCTCAAAGACCCCCATGGTGTTGTGTTGCTAGCCTCGAGGTACATGTAAACGTGGATATGCTTGAAAAGGTGTGTAGCCGGTTTCACATGCTTCTAGTTTACAATTTGATGATGATACAATTTCTGTTTGAATTGATAAGGCTACTATCCCTAGTAGCCTTGGGGAATCGGTTTTTGAACCAACTACTAACAGGGTGTTTGGACCTGGTCTTGCGCATGCTATCGAACCTGTTTGGACTGCACGTATCACTACTAGTGATAATGCTAATATCACTACTAGTGATGCTATTGGTGGTGATGGCGATGTTACATTGGACCAATCTGATGGTGTGTCGCCTGATCATGGCATGCTACTAAGAAAACAAGCTTTGATGTTGCCTTCCAGTCACAAGATTTTAGTACATGCTATAATGATTACATGGAGAAATGTGGTGGTAAGGATACTAATGGTACTTCTCAATTAGTTCCTCAAGTTTCTTCTCATATTGTACACATGGTTACTAATTGATAACATCAAATTAGCCTGATCTTTTATATATCAAATTCCCGTATTTATGGCCTTATTTGTATTAATATGGTACTTAATTCGTCCATATTCGTTCATAATTGCATTTTAGGATTATTGAGGTGTTGGAGCGGTAAAGATGGAGAAAAGGCCAAGAAATATATGTTCGTAGATTGATTTACAAGAGTTTATGAAGATTACGCCGTAACTCGTTAATAATGTTACGGCGTAAATATAAGCTTTGAAGGATACGGATAACCATCTCTTATGGTTACGTCGTAATTATGTTATGAAGGTTACGGCATAACATGGAATTAGTTACGCCGAGAGATTATTTCGGATCGGATAATCATGAGCTAACAAGGGGTTACGGCGTAACTCGGATAATTAGTTACGCGTAATTAATTGCTTGGCCGCAAAGTTTCGAGGTCCGAAATTAATAGCGACTAGTTTATATTTATTTTATTCATTTGGAGGACTGATGAATAAATGAAGAAGTACGGTGCGGGTCAAGTCGCCAAGTTAAAGATTATTAATACACATTTATATGTGTAAATGAAGAAAATATAAAGACAAGGGCCAAGTTGCAAGTTGTTGAAAGTTGAAGGTTATTATGGAAACATGTTTTATTATATATATCATTCTAAATGAATGATATCATTCATCATATTGTGGTTCGTGAGTTTGTCAGTAAAGAAGAAAAGGCGCAGACCGCATTTAGGGTTTTTATAAGAAACCCTCCGGGTTTGCCCGTATTCAACTAGGGATCGATAGCATTATCCTTGGCATGCTATGTAATTATTTTCCGACTTTTAATATTATTTTGGTTTCATTATTCAATTATAATTTGGATTCGATTTAATTGTTGAGCATTTTTATTTATCGTGTTCTATTTAATAGATTATTAATTTATTATTAGTCATTTAATTATTTGATGTTATGTCTTTGTTTATTTATTGTTTTACATGGTAATTATGTTTGTCATTCCACTAGGGTATTTTGTTAGGAACATGTTTTATTATAAAGTGTAGGTCATTTCATTTGTAATAGGTTGTTAACAATTATGGTTTATAAATGTTTGTATTTATATTTACAGCTCATGTAGTAAACCCATGAGTCGTGATAGAAGGTTCTTCTAGAACCAAGGGAAACACCCTACTTATGTAAACACTATAAATACCCTCCTTTGAAGGAGAGGTGTTGGTTCTAATTGCAATTATCATTTCATTAATCATTCATTAGTTCCTTCCACTTTCTCTCACTAAAACTTTCTCTATAGAAATACATATTGATGTGATAGAATGGTGACCTAACAAGTGGTATCAAGAGCCAAGGGATAGTTTAGGTTAATATTGATTGGATTTAATAGAACCGACTTAAAAACGTGTTTTAGATTGAAATTTATGGACTTATTGGACCTAAATACGTGTTTCCATGAGTTTGGCGAGTTAGCCTTGAATTCTTATGTAGTTTCACTTGAATTTCTTCTAGTTTCTTGAATTTCATGAGTTTCACTTGAATTTCATGAGTTTCTTGAATTCTTGCGAGTTTCACTTGAATTTTTGCGAGTTTCTTGAACTTCTGCGAGTTTCATTTGAATTTTTGCGAGTTTCTATTGAATTCGTGCGAGTTTCTCTTGGATTCCTGCGAGTTTCTCTTGAATTCTTGCGAGTTTCTTGAATTCCTGCGAGTTTCTCTTGAATCCTGCGAGTTTCTATTGAATTCTTGCGAGTTTCTCTTGAATTCTTGCGAGTTTCTTGAAATTCTGCGAGTTTCTTCTCTGCAAGTTTCTTCTCGAAGAGTTTCTTCTCTGCGAGTTTCTTTTCTACGAGTTTCTTCTCTGCGAGTTTGTTCTCTACGAGTTTGGATTTCGGCAAGTTTGGATTTCTGCAAGATTTGGATTTCCGCTACTAATCTACCTAAACCTAAATAACATCAACCTTAATTATCCTTAAAGATCCATACACATCTACACATTTAAAAAAAAATAAATAAAAAAAAATAAAAAAAATCAAATTTAATTTGAGTAAAATTTAATTTCTGGGGGAGACTAAACTTTCTATTTTTACGCGAAATTTAAATTTTGGCTTAACTGTGAAAATTTTGGTAAAAAATTCAAATTTTTCGGCCCAAATTCAAATATTTTCGGTCAAATTTTGCGTCAAAATTTTCAATACTCAAAATTTTCTTCTAACCTTAAAATTGCATTTTATAGTGAATTTGAAATTTTGGGGGAGAAAATTTTTTCATAATTATTTTTGGAGGGAAAATTATAATTCACTATATCAATGTCTCTAATGCTTTCACAAATCTCCTCACCTTCCATCTATTGCTTAAAACCTTCTTCACCAAACCTTGCTACTGATGATTCTGAAGATCCATTTGTGGAATTAAACAAAGGAATGATGTTACTGACTAAGATGTTCTCACAATTTAGGAATTCAAAGAGTCAGACTTCATCTGATACCCGAAATCAAACAGTCGTGCAAGGTAAAAGACTTGATGTACAAGGAAGGAATGCTCAAACGCTTGTTGGGAATGATGAGAATACTGAAAATGTCGGTAATACGGACAATGAGATTGTAGCATTGGAAAAGGATGACAAAGAGAGATCTAGGGAAGATATCATATCCAACTATGACACCGAGCCCAACTTTGACGAAGAACAAATGGTCGAGGAAGACATCGTTCCCACCTATGACACTGAGCCGACCTTTGACAAAGAAATGTATGGTTGAGGTACACCCATCATGGTTCATATATCGCGCCGCAAATGCGAAACAAACCGAGCAACTCGAATTCGAAATGAAGGAGAGGTTGACCATGTGTTGCACAATGTCCAGACAACTGTCTCATGTCTGAGCCCTTACATGCAAACAATACAATTGAATCATCAAACCAAATTCTTGAATCTAAAAACATTCTTCTCAAAAAGACCATTGCTCAATTTCAAAAAGATTGTTCAAAACTAGAGGCACATTGCAAATCACTTGAACTTAAAATGCAAAGTAATCGTGTGGATACATTAGTAAAAGAAAATGAGCATTTAAAGGCTCAAATTCAAGCAAAGGGGCTTGCACATGTTGCTTTACAAAACAAATTGAGAAGATTAACTGGAATGAGTGTGGATACTAAGTTTGTAAAACAAACAATCTTGGGGAAATCATCTTTAAAACCAATCAGTAGTTAAACAACCAACTGCTTTTAAATATGAACGATCAAAATCTTCAAAACCACGGTTTGCCTCCCAAGTTGTTGAGAAAAATCATTTGACAAAACCAGTCAATCCACATTCATGGCCTAAGAAAAAGGCTTTTGCATATGTTAAACCTGTTTCTATTAAACCTGTTTCTGTTAAACCTCAAGAAGTTCTTGCACCTAGCCCATCTAGGATTAGTTTGAACACTGTGTCTAAACCGAGCATTAAAATTAAAAATTCATATGATTCAAATGACGTGTACAAGAACTATGATCTAGAAAAGACTAGAAAAAGGGCACTACTCCAAAAAGATGGAATCTTAGGTTCACGACCTAGTGTGATGCTTTTAGTGTGTTGCATAACACCGCTTGTAGTAGCAAACCAAAACCTAAGTTTAATCAACAAACAGCTTAGAAATAAACCCGTTGATCTAAACGTAAAATTTCGTAAACCTAATAGGTGGATCAATATAGGACGCACTCTTCCAAAAAGAAGTTTCAACATCCCCTAGATCTAACCTTAGATGGATTCCAACGGTAGAGTTTTCAACATCGCTGGTCTTAGGTGGATTCCTACAGCAAGATACTAAGTACTTGCATCAAAACAAGTGTGAAACCCACAACATCCATCCCCGAGGTAGGAAAGGAAATCATCAAATGGCATGTTCAGTGTCAAGAAGATTATGGACACTACATTTTTATGCTTCTAACATCCTGAACCCGCCACTTTGGGATCCATGTTTCTTCTATCTTGCCCTCTTATTTTCCTTACAGTACAACAAAGAATGGCTTCTAAGTACAACACTTAGGACCCGCTTTCTCACCGCTAAAACATAATGATCCATCAACTGCATCGCCATTGTACTCAATCGTCAAGAATTGGAAACTTTGTTTGCTCTATTGTTTGGAGATTCTTTAGAAAGCCGTGCTTCAGATGTATCTAATGTTTCCGCTGCACAACCTGATCATATTCTAATTCTAGATACTCCCTGAATCTACAACAACAGCCGTTGCTGGAGATGCACCTTTAATCGAATCTATGAAAACAGTAGATCACATTGTTTCCAACAACAATGACACAACTGATGATCAACATAATGAACAAGTTGAGAAGTTTTATCAGCAATTGATTCTCACGAGATATTTATGGTACTTCATACCTCTTCGATTAATTGAACGTACATGGTTACGCTGTCTCCAATTTCATCATCAACATACATGGTGTATGTTTCGATTCATTGAAAACATCAGGGGGAAGAGAGAGTATATGTCATGTGCTTTCTTTGCCTTCTTTGTGAAAACTCTTTTCCTTCACGAGTTTCTGCAATCAGGGGGAAGAAATGAGACGATATGTGGTTCAAATGTCTTACATTGGTGTTATCCTTTCAACTTTCACTGGGTTATTTTGTGTGAAGTTACCTACATATGATGCTTTAATCAGATTATGATGCCTCGCACACCCATCATTTTATCGAGTATTCGTATATACACAATGATTATTATTCGATATACCACAATAATCGAGGGAAGTAGTATTATTTCATCTCTCAAGGTTTGTTTGGTGTGAAGTGTCGATACGTGAGAAGATCTTGTTGATTTCTTGCATGTTACCCCCGAACAAATTTTCCGCATCATGTACAACTGTGATTACGTGACAATTCAGATTTTCTTGATGTGGTTTACTGTTCATCTACACATTTTGATGTGCACTTAAAACTGTAACAAGTTAGAAGACATGTTAACTACATCAAATTTTTGAATCTGATGAAGACGATTGTCAGTTTGGGGGGAAGATGATTCAAAAACTTCATCAAAAGGAAGTTTATGGAAAAGTTTCTAAAGATATGCAGTGCGGATTGGGAAGATTGTTAAGAATTGTAGTTAATCTCTTACGGTTTCTCAGGATGAATCCGTTTAAAAGTCTTGATGTCAGGGAATTTGTTGAAAAACTTGATTGGGTCTATGTTATCAAGCTGAAATGAATTTGAAAAATAAAATAGACGCTAAAGGCACTGTGATTCGCAACAAATCTCGATTTTCAAAATAAAGGACCCTATTGTACGACTCAGTGCAATATTCCTAAACAAGGAGCGAAAGCTTCTTAATTGTTTGCAACACAAAATCTTTGTTCAAAATCAACTGTTCTTGAAATCCGTTTCTTTTCAAAAGAATTTCAAATGCCTCAAAAAGCATATTTTAATCAACATGTTTTCAAAAACAACATACATAGGCTCTTTTTGAGGGGGAGAAATGTTATTAAAATTATTGATCAGGAAGTTATGGAATCTCATCATGTTCTCGACTCATATCTTACTAATGAATTGACGAACGTAGAAATGTCAGTAATCGAAAAGACTTGTTTCCAATAAAACTTGTCTTAGTAGAATGTACCAATCCGAGACACTCTTGATTGACATGAACTTTGACGGGTCTAACCTCCTTTTCAAGGAGAGTTTATATCTTCAAGATAGTTATTAGAGCTAGTTGTCACTGATAAGGTTTTAAAAGGTACCATTTTGAGGGGTCGTTTAAGTCCTTATTTGATCACTTTTGTATCCGTTATTGCTTAATATCGTTCCTTTTCACTTTTAGGTCTCTTGAAGGCAAAATGCTGGAATGGCACTTATTTGGACGAAATGGCGAATATGTGAAGAAAATGGCCAAAGTCAAAATCGAGACACTTACAACACGAAAATAGAAGGCGACGGCGTCAAAAAGCAAATGCGATGCCGTCCCAAGATTTTTTGACTGCTCGTAACCCAAAACTCAGATTTTCAAGAGACGACGCCCGTTGTAAAAGAGTAGGCCGTCGTTACTCGGGACGGCCTAGATGCAATCCGCACGACGCCGGTCAAGAGGACGGCGCCACGGACATAAGGTGACGCCGCAAGGTTAACATGGCCAAGACGAAACCCTAATGACGGCGACACGACGGCCATCACGAAACATAAGGTGACGCCGTCGATATGTAATCTTATATATAGAATCCGAATTTTTCGCTTTTAAGAGAGTCTTTTGGAGTGAAAACCTAAAACCGAACCTAAGGTGTCTTGTACAAGATTTTAGGGTTTTAACCCTATCTTACATCAAGATAAGTATTTACTTCATTAATTCAATTATGTCTTTGATTATTTGTGTGTATGCTTGCATGTTCTCCATGTCCGCTAATTTATTTGTGTGTTTGCTTAGGAAGTATGAAACTTAATTATTGAATATTGATTGGTTGTTTCTTATCTTAGTTGATTAATGATCTAGTAATGCGATAGGTCATTCGTTGGGTACTTAATGCTTGATTCATCTTTGTGAACCTTAGAATATAATTACCTGAGTAGTTGTAAGCTAAACCATCCAAAGAGTGCCTTAGAGTAAGAGTTTATCATCCCTAGTGGGTTTGTAGACGAGACCCTTTGGTAAGTTCAAAGAGTTAGGAGAAACGATACCCTACAACTTTAGACACACAACGCAACTAAGAATAGGGACGTGACAATTCAACCATCAATAGGAGATAATTAAGGAGTAGTACAACCTAAGTAAACACATCTTTAAACTATCATACGAGCACACATTAATTAGAGATAGATTCCCACAACCTTAGTTTAGATAATTAGATAATAGTAGAGTAATCGGTAGAAATACCAACCCCCCCCCCCCAAATCCAATACCCGAGATTCGTACCTTTCCATTTCATAAAATATAAAAATACAAAAATAATCTTCCTCAACCTTAACCTTAGCGTAGTAACTCCTTACTAGCATTCCTATTCCCCTAGAGAACGATATCAATACCCGTGGCTTACCCTAATTACTACACTACAACGATTAGGTTCATCGCTTAGGGTGTTATAAAACTTGCTCAAGAAAAGGAAGTTTCTGACCCCGAACGACGCGTAGCGTTATCAAGTTTTTGCGCCACGCCGGGAATAGAATAGCTAGTTAGTAGTCCAGATCGTTTAGGTTTCTTTGCTTGATTCCTATCAAGTAAACTTTTTTCTCATTTTTTAGCTTTCTCTTAGTCTATCCCCCTTCTTCGTGACTCTTGTTCGTAACCCTATCACTTTTCATCATGGAAGGTGATAACCAACCACCACTTGATAACCCAACACAAAAAATTTCAATGTCACTCAAAACCCAACCCAATAATCAACATAACCGTCGAAGCCGCTGTGTGAGTAGAAACACCGACCTTCAGGATTTGTAGAAAATATTCGATAGTACGATTAGGGAAGTCATTGAGAAAGTAGTCGTCACCGCTATAGTTGGCTCTATGATTAGCGATGAATCGGAAAATGACATGATAAACAACAACGTGATGTGGAAAATAGTGCTTACTTCAATCTTTACCCCACTAAGGAAGAGATTGCGTACCATCAATACATAATCAATAATCCACGATCACCTATCATTAGGATATGCCCAAAGATTTGGAGGAAACTCGAACCTAAAAATCCCTTGTATGATCGGATATAGGAGTGTCGACCACGCTTACATAGATACGGAATCCCCCATCAATGTAATGTCATCCGCTGTCTACAATGACATTATGAATGAGCGACTCAATATTAGGAGAGACCCTAAGTATCCGGGAGGAGTTTGCAACTTTGTGGGAAGAGTCAAGGACGTGCATGTCTTTATAGGAAATTTCACCTACCTAGTTGATTTTATGGTCCTAGAAGATGTAGGGTGCGTCATTGACTATAGTTTATCCCAAGTAGTGCTAGGGAAACCGTTTGTTGAAACATCTAGAATGAGCCATAACAAGCATGATGGAACGGTTAGGTTCAAGGAAGGAACCGATGAGATCACCTATAGGATGCCTTGGAAAACAAATGAGTATGGCCACTTGTCCATTTATGATCGAGACAACATCAAAGCTTTTGAGGACAAAAGCAAGGAAGATGTTGAGAAAGGTTATAAATTCATGTGGAAAGAAGGAGGCATTATTATAAGGATTGCTTAACTTTAGGGCCTAAGTATAGAGTCGATGAAGATTTTGTCAACATGATAGAATTCTCATTGAGGATGCGTGAGGAAACGAGAGAGCACGACTATGAGTCTAGCTACAAGACTCAAATAAAGAAAAGCGCTTCGGGGAGGCAACCCATGTTTAATTGTTTGCTTGTTAGTGTCATATATCTTTATTAATTGTTTATCCTCATGTTTAAATTTGTAAAATGCTTTATTTCGTTTTTAACCTCGCCTTAATTGCATATAAAGGTATTTTACATAAGGGATAAGTGTAGGAGGATTACACACGCTTTCAAAAGAAACGTAAACATGAGAATAACAATTAACTAAAAGATATTTATGTTTGTTTGTTCGAGTCAAATGCTTGTATCGAGTCATAATGGATGTTTTGCGAAATTTTTCCGATTCTAAAGATGTAAATTTTCCGCATTTTTTCCAAAATCGCACCGCTTTTGTTAGATAACTGACGGCGTCAGATTGCAACCGACGGCGTCGAAGGAGTAAAACATCAAATTACTTTTTTCTCGCTTTCGAGCTACTTAATAATTTTTGGAATTTTCCGTGTCTTAATTTTCTTAGAAATTCAGAAACATCCATTCCACAAGCATTATATCCTAGTTTAAATCGAGTCTTATATATAATATTACCGCCGATTTTACGCCAAGGTTTCGCTTTGTTTTCTTCAAATGTGCAGTTTAGTTTGTCAAGAAGAAGTTACATAAGATTGGAAGGAGCTTTTCACGCAATAATTCTTCTTGAAAAGGATTTAACCACCACTTTACACGGATCCTACCGAGCTAATTAGGGGAGTATTAGTTTCTTCGCTTTTAATTACCTTCTTTATCATAACTTTGATACTTTTGGGGAACATTGGGGACAATGTTCAGTTTGAGTGTAGGAGGAAAATAAAACGGAACTTTGAAACTATGCTTATCCTTGACTATTTGCTTTGTCCAATTGTGATTGTGTAATAAACCATGAGAAAATGTCGGTTAGGATAATTTTGGCACCAAATTTAAAATTTTTCATGACATATAGGAGTGGGCCATTAGTCTTAACAAAAGCGCCTCATGCATAGGAAGTTGCATGACTAGCACAAAACCCTTTACCACCCAAATTCCACCAAAATGCGAGGATCGCCTTTAGATTAGTAGGAATTAAAGCATTCATCTTCAATGCTTAGAGTGTGAACCGTAGTATATTAGATTCTAGAACTTTTTTGTGATGCATTCCGAGATCGCAAGTGAGGCTACACTTGTGTAGTTAGGAATAACTAAATGATAAGAGGCATTAGGATAACCCTTGTTTCATACCGTAATATAATTACTTCTTCCATATCGGTTGAGTAATTCTCCCACACCCTTTGCGTTGTACTCATCTTTAGTACACGATACCCTAGTTAACCCCTCGAGCCTATCCTTTTCGCGGTTCTCGTGATGTTTCGGTTTTTCCGAATATCAATGAAGAGCATTGTTTACACCCCACCCCAAATATACACCCAAATCGCCTTAGCCTACCCCTTATGCACTCACTTTTAGTGCAAATGTTTGTTATAACCCTAAACCCTCGTTCAATTATCTAGTTGCTAGCATAAGTTGCTAAGTCGAGTCATATCCTTTGTATACAGCTTTGGGACGATTGGGATTCATGGAAAAGTTAAAGTTTATGAAATGACGGAAGGAACGTTAAATTCAAATTCCCTTTGTTTGCATAATAATGTACCCCAAGTGTTTTGATCTTTTCAAATCGGGTCAAATTAGTGTTAGAGTAATAAAAACTCAAGTGTAGGGATGTGCCTATAAATCCCTAGTATTTTGATGTTATCGTTGAGGATGGTAGAGTAAAAGTGTAAGAAAAAAATAGAATAAAAAAAAAAAAAAAAAAAAACATACGGGCTACCATCCTACATCTATCTTTGAATTTATGTTTATTTATATCAGTTATCTAGAGTTTAGAGTGTCGAGTCTTGGCTTAGCAACGCCATTCTTCATATGCAGTAACATAAATATTTTTGACTTGCCACCAGTAAATAGCCTATCCCACCAAACCCTTGTTTCCCTACCGTAAGCCTAACATTACAACCCTTTAAAAGACCACTTTCATAGTCTTTCCTAGGTGCTTACGCCAAAGCGATGGAGGTTTGATCTATTTTCAAGCCTATGGTAATATATGTACTAGGACCGTTAATGAGTGTTTATCTTCCATTTCCTATTTGTTATATTTCATATATACACCGAGAGATGCGAGTATCCAAACACCCCATGTGAGGTGCTAGTATGTACTTCCGTGCTTGTTATGACTTTTATGGGCTTATATGTGTTGTGGACCGCTTTGAATTAATGCCTCATGACCCCTAACTTATAAATTAATTGGTTAAAGCACATTTGCTTGAGGACAAGCAAATAACAAGTGTAGGGATATTTGATAAGGTTTTAAAAGGTACCATTTTGAGGGTCGCTTAAGTCCTTATTTGATCACTTTTGTATCCGTTATTGCTTAATATCGCCTTTTCACTTTTAGGTCTCTTGAAGGCAAAATGCTGGAATGGCACTTATTTGGACGAAAAGGCGCGAATATATGAAGAAAATGGCCAAAGTCAAAATCGAGACACTCACAAATGCTTGAAAATAGAAGGCGACGGCGTCGTGCAAATGCGACGCCGTCCCAAGATTTTTGTGACGGTTCGTAACCCAAAACTCAGATTTTCAAGAGACGACGCCCGCTTGAAAGAGTAGGCCGTCGCTACTCGACGGCCTAGATGCAATCCAGACGACGTTAGAAGTCAAGAGGACGGCGTCACGGACATAAGGTGACGCCGCCGCAAGGTTAACGTGGCCAAGACGAAACCCTAATGACGGCGACACGACGGCCACGAAACATAAGGTGACGCCGTCGCATATGTAATCTTATATATAGAATCCGAATTTTTCGCTTTTAAGAGAGTCTTTTGGAGTGAAAACCTAAACCGAACCTAAGGTGTCTTGTACAAGATTTTAGGGTTTTAACCCTATCTTACATCAAGATAAGTATTTACTTCATTAATTCAATTATGTCTTTGATTATTTGTGTGTATGCTTGCATGTTCTCCATGTCCGGCTAATTTATTTGTGTGTTTGCTTAGGAAGTATGAAACTTAATTATTGAATATTGATTGGTTGTTTCTTATCTTAGTTGATTAATGATCTAGTAATGCGATAGGTAATTCGTTGTGTACTTAATGCTTGATTCATCTTTGTGAACCTTAGAATATAATTACCTGAGTAGTTGTAAGCTAAACCATCCAAAGAGTGCCTTAGAGTAAGAGTTTATCATCCCTAGTGGGTTTGTAGACGAGACCCTTTGGTAAGTTCAAAGAGTTAGGGAGAAACGCATACCCTACAACTTTAGGCACACAACGCAACTAAGAATAGGGACGTGACAATTCAACCATCAATAGGAGATAATTAAGGAGTAGTACAACCTAAGTAAACACATCTTTAAACTATCATACGAGCACACATTAATTAGACATAGATTCCCACAACCTTAGTTTAGATAATTAGATAATAGTAGAGTAATCGGTAGAAATACCAACCCCCAAATCCAATACCCGAGATTCGTACCTTTCCATTTCATAAAATATAAAAATACAAAATAATCTTCCTCAACCTTAACCTTAGCGTAGTAACTCCTTACTAGCATTCCTATTCCCCAGAGAACGATATCAATACCCGTGGCTTACCCTAATTACTACACTACAACGATTTGGTTCACTCCTAGGGTGTTATAAAACTTGCTCAAGAAAAGGAAGTTTCTTGACCCCGAACGACGCGTGTAGCGTTATCAAGTTTTTACGCCACGCCGGGAATAGAATAGCTAGTTAGTAGTCCACATCGCTTAGGTTTCTTTGCTTGATTCCTATCAAGTAAACTTTTTCTCATTTTTAGCTTTCTCTAGTCTATCCCCTTCTTCGCGACTCTTGTTCAGAACCCTATCACTTTTCATCATGGAAGGTGATAACCAACCACCACTTGATAACCCAACACAAAAATTTCAATGTCACTCAAAACCCAACCCAATAATCAACATAACCGTCGAAGCCGCTATGTGAGTAGAAACACCGACCTTCGTGGATTTGCGTAAAATATTCGATAGTACGATTAGGGAAGTCGTTGAGAAAGTAGTCGGTCTGCTATAGTTGGCTCTATGATTAGCGATGAATTCGGAAAATGACTTGATAAACAACAACGTGGATGTGGAAAATAGTGCTTACTTCAATCTTTACCCCACTAAGGAAGAGATTATGCTCCATCAATACATAATCGATAATCCACGATCACCTATCATTAGGATATGCCCAAAGATTAGGAGGGAAACTCGAACCTAAAAATCCCTTGTATGATCGGATATAGGAGTGTCGACCACGCTTACATAGATACGGAATCCCCATCAATGTAATGTCATCCGCCGCCTACAATGACATTATGAATGAGCGACTCAATATTAGGAGAGACCCTAAATATCCGGGAGGCGTTTGCAACTTTGTGGGAAGAGTCAAGGACATGCATGTCTTTATAGGAAATTTCACCTACCTAGTTGATTTTATGGTCCTAGAAGATGTAGGGTGCGTCATTGACTATAGTTTATCCCAAGTAGTGCTAGGGAAACTGTTTGTTGAAACATCTAGAATGAGCCATAACAAGCATGATGGAACGGTTAGGTTCAAGGAAGGAACCGATGAGATCACCTATAGGATGCCTTGGAAAACAAATTAGTATGGCCACTTGTCCATTTATGATCGAGACAACATCAAAGCTTTTGAGGACAAAAGCAAGGAAGATGTTGAGAAAGGTTATAAATTCATGTGGGAAAGAAGGAGGCATTATTATAAGGATTGCTTAACTTTAGGGCCTAAGTATAGAGTCGATGAAGATTTTGTCAACATGATAGAATTCTCATTGAGGATGCGTGAGGAAACGAGAGCACCACTATGAGTCTAGCTACAAGACTCAAATAAAGAAAAGCGCTTCAAAGGAGGCAACCCATGTTTAATTGTTTGCTTGTTAGTGTCATATATCTTTTATTAATTGTTTATCCTCATGTTTAAATTTGTAAAATGCTTTATTTTGTTTTTAACCTCGCCTTAATTGCATATAAAGGTATTTTACATAAGGGATAAGTGTAGGAGGATTACACACGCTTTCTAAAGAAACGTAAACATGTGAATAACAATTAACTAAAAGATATTTATGTTTGTTTGTTCGAGTCAAATGCTTGTATCGAGTCATAATGGATGTTTTGTAGAAATTTTTCCGATTCTAAAGATGTAAATTTTCCGTAATTTTTCCGTAAAATCGCAGACCGCTTTTGTCAGATAACCGACGGTGTCGATTGCAACCGACGCGCCGTGAAGGAGTAAAACATCGATTACTTTTTCTTGTTTTCGAGCTACTTAATAATTTTTGGAATTTTCCGTGTCTTAATTTTCTTAGAAATTCAGTAAACATCCATTCCACAAGCATTATATCCTAGTTTAAATCGAGTCTTATATATATTATTACCGCCGATTTTACGCGAAGGTTTCGCTTGTTTTCTTCAAATGTGCAGTTTAGTTTGTCAAGAAGAAGTTACATAAGATTGGAAGGAGCTTTTCACTAATAATTCTTCTTGAAAAGGATTTAACCACCACTTTACATGGATCCTACCGAGCTAATTAGGGAGTATTAGTTTCTTTCATTTTTAATTACCTTCTTTATCATAACTTTGATATTTTCGGGAACATTGGGGACAATGTTCGCTTTGAGTGTAGGAGGGAAAATAAACGGAACTTTGAAACTATGCTTATCCTTGACTATTTGCTTTGTCCAATTGTGATTGTGTAATAAACCATGAGAAAATGTCGGTTAGGGTAATTTTGGCACCAAATTTAAAATTTTTCATGACATATAGGAGTGGGCCATTAGTCTTAACAAAAGCGCCTCATGGATAGGAAGTTGCATGACTAGCACAAAACCCTTTACCACCCAAATTCCACTAAAATGTGAGGATCGCCTTAGATTAGTAGGAATTAAAGCATTCATCTTCAATGCTTAGAGTGTGAACCGTAGTATATTAGATTCTAGAACTTCTTTTGTGATGCATTCCGAGATCGCAAGTGAGGCTACACTTGTGTAGTTAGGAATAACTAAATGATAAGAGGCATTAGGATAACCCTTGTTTCATACCGTAATATAATTACTTCTTCCATATCGGTTGAGTAATTCTCCCACACCCTTTGCGTTGTACTCATCTTTAGTACACGATACCCCTAGTTAACCCCTCGAGCCTATCCTTTTCGCGGTTCTCGTGATGTTTCGGTTTTCCGAATATCAATGAAGAGCATTGTTTACACCCCACCCCAAATATACACCCAAATCTCCTTAGCCTACCCCTTATGCACTCACTTTTAGTGCAAATGTTTGTTATCACCCTAAACCCTCGCTTCAATTATCTAGTTGCTTGCATAAGTTGCTAAGTCGAGTCATATCCTTTGTATACGCTTTGGGACGATTGGGATTCATGGAAAAGTTAAAGTTTATGAAATGACGGAAGGGAACGTTAAATTCAAATTCCCTTTGTTTGCATAATAATGTACCCCAAGTGTTTTGATCTTTTCAAATCGGGTCAAATTAGTGTTAGAGTAATAAAACTCAAGTGTAGGGATGTGCCTATAAATCCCTAGTATTTTGATGTTATCGCTTAGGATGGTAGAGTAAAAGTGTAAGAAAAATAGAATATAAAAAAAAAAAAAAAAAAAAAACATACTGCTACCATCCTACATCTATCTTTGAATTTATGTTTATTTATTTCAGCTTATCTAGAGTTTAGAGTGTCGAGTCTTGGCTTAGCAACGCCATTCTTCATATGCAGTTAACATAAATATTTTTGACTTGCCACCACTAAATAGCCTATCCCACGAAACCCTTGTTTCCCTACCGTAAGCCTAACATTACAACCCTTTAAAAGACCTCTTTGATAGTCTTTCTTAGGTGCTTACGCCAAAGCGATGGAGGTTTGATCTATTCTCAAGCCTATGGTAATCTATGTACTAGGACCGTTAATGAGTGTTTATCTTCCATTTCCTATTTGTTATATTTCATATATACACCGAGAGAGATGCGAGTATCCAAACACCCCATGTGAGGTGCTAGTATGTAATTTCCGTGCTTGTTATGACTTTTATGGGCTTATATGTGTTGTGGACCGTTTTGAATTAATGCCTCATGACCCCTAACTTATAAATTAATTGGCTAAAAGCACATTTGCTTGAGGACAAGCAAATAACAAGTGTAGGGATATTTGATAAGGTTTTAAAAGGTACCATTTTGAGGGTCGTTTAAGTCCTTATTTGATCACTTTGTATCCGTTATTGCTTAATATCGCTCTTTTTCACTTTTTAGGTCTCTTGAAGGCAAAATGCTGGAATGGCACTTATTTGGACGAAAAGGCGCGAATATATGAAGAAAATGGACAAAGTCAAAATCGAGACACTCACAACCGCCGAAAATAGAAGGCGACGACGTCAGTGCAATTGCGACGCCGTCCCAAGATTTTTGTGACGGTTCGTAACCCAAAACTCAGATTTTCAAGAGACGACGCCCGTTGTAAAAGAGTAGGCCGTCGCTACTCGCACGGCCTAGATGCAATCCAGACGACGCCGAAAGTCAAGAGGACGGCGTCACGGACATAAGGTGACGCCGCAAGGTTAACGCGGGCAAGACGAAACCCTAATGACGGTGACACGACGGCCACGAAACATAAGGTGACGCCACGCATATGTAATCTTATATATAGAATCCGAATTTTCGCTTTTAAGAGAGTCTTTTGGAGTGAAAACCTAAACCGAACCTAAGGTGTCTTGTACAAGATTATAGGGTTTTAAACCCTATCTTACATCAAGATAAGTATTTACTTCATTAATTCAATTATGTCTTTGATTATTTGTGTGTATGCTTGCATGTTCTCCATGTCCGCTAATTTATTTGTGTGTTTGCTTAGGAAGTATGAAACTTAATTATTGAATATTGATTGGTTGTTTCTTATCTTAGTTGATTAATGATCTAGTAATGCGATAGGTCATTCGTTGTGTACTTAATGCTTGATTCATCTTTGTGAACCTTAGAATATAGTTACCTGAGTAGTTGTAAGCTAAACCATCCAAAGAGTGCCTTAGAGTAAGAGTTTATCATCCCTAGTGGGTTTGTAGACGAGACCCTTTGGTAAGTTCAAAGAGTTAGGGAGAAACGCATACCCTACAACTTTACACACACAACGCAACTAAGAATAGGGACGTGACAATTCAACCATCAATAGGAGATAATTAAGGAGTAGTACAACCTAAGTAAACACATCTTTAAACTATCACACGAGCACACATTAATTAGACATAGACTCCCACAACCTTAGTTTAGATAATTAGATAATAGTAGAGTAATCGGTAGAAATACCAACCCCCCCCCCCAAAATCCAATACCCGAGATTCGTACCTTTCCATTTCATAAAATATAAAAATACAAAAATAATCTTCCTCAACCTTAACCTTAGCGTAGTAACTCCTTACTAGCATTCCTATTCCCTAGAGAACGATATCAATACCCGTGGCTTACCCTAATTACTACACTACAACGATTAGGTTCACTGCCTAGGGTGTTATAAAACTTGCTCGAAGAAAAGGAAGTTTCCTTGACCCCGAACGACGCGTGTAGCGTTATCAGTCACCTAAAAGCTGATAATGGAACTCTTTAACTATACAACGTAACCGTGTCTCGCGAGGAATTGTCTATCAAGAGTCGATCAATTCAAAAGTGTGAACTCTTCCCTCTCTGTGCAGATTTCAGTCAAAACTCATAAGCACATGTGGAGGGGCGGTATTTCTGAAAAACCAAAAACTCTCAAGGTGTTAGCAAAACATGTTTTTCATTATAAACATCTTGAGAGATTTTTCAATAAAAGGTTTTTGTGGCAACATAGGATTGTCATGGAGTTAAAAGGTGACTAAGTTTTGGAATAAACGTTCTATGATCCGCCAGAGCCGGAGGGATCTACCCAAGGACACCACAAATAGTTAGTAATTAGAAGTCCTTAGGTATGATTGAAAAAGGAGAAAATGAGAATCGGAGAAAGAAGGAGTTGAAGAATTAAAAGAAAAGTTAAAGAAAAGGGTGAAAAGAAATAGCCCTCCAAATTATTTAACTTAGGCGTATAATCGGGTTTAATTCATATGCTACCGTTGTCACAAATGACACCGGTATTGAAAACAAAGTCGCCATGGACCCAAGGACGCAATGCACTAAACCTTCTAAGCAACTCAAGTTCTCTCAAAAGAGCTTGTTTCATTCTCACAGGAACCCTACGTAATCTATCGACTCTCTTAGAGATTGTTGGTATTGAAGAAGAGACCCTCTCCCTAGTCTCCGCTTGGGAAAATCAAAGCGCTAATCGAGTCTAGAGCCATGAGATTCATCAAAAGATCTCTTAGAACACCTAATATCTCATCGCTTGATTGTTCAATCAATAAGGACACAAGTGACATATTCCGAGTCCCACGCAGATCTTAGCAATCGCCGAACATTTATGAGGGATTCACAATTGTGATCCTCGGTGATTGAATGGAAATTCTTGCCAGGGTCAACATCAAACAACCCTGACAGCAGGTCACTTTGGTAATCTCTTTTGGGTTACGCTTAGTGTTCATGGTGGTCTCAAACGGTCTACAGTCGTGGAGCGATACCTTGGTATACTCCAGCGACTCACAACGACAGAGTAAAGATATTGAGTACAGGGAAGTTCTAGCAAGTATCCGATCTGAGACTCGTCAAAGATCGTGCCACCTAACTGGGATGTACTTGTACAAAATATCCAAACTCTTACGTCGGTAACTTTATTGCTAACTGCTTTATTGCGGTACTGTCACGCACTATAACCACCATCATTACTATCAATACTCATTTCCACATGCTCATACATACATCGAAAGACATTCTCATCAAAGATCTAAGCAAAGAAAAGTTCAAAGAAATTTCACTTCAAAGTCGGAAAATCGATAAGTCACAAGTCATAGATTAGAGATAAAGAATGTAAACTTCACGTGTATGGATCACAAACTTCACAAGAAGTATGAGCATGTTGGAAAAAGACGTGAAAGCACCAGAAACAAAGATGTTGATAAAAGGCATAATTCACAACTGATCACAACGACAAGAACAAAGAACAGAGTTGCAAAGAATCAAAGACGTCACAAGCAATGAACGCCAAAGAATTTCAAGACGTCGAACAACCTAAGCAAAACAACAAATGATGACCAACCCTTAAGGGGATATTGTTAGGAACATGTTTTATTATAAAGTGTAGGTTATTTCATTTGTAATAGGTTGTTAACAATTATGGTTTATAAATGTTTGTATTTAGATTTACAGCTCATGTAGTAAACCCATGAGCTGTGATAGTAGGTTCTTCTAGAACCAAGGGGAAGCACCCCTACTTATGTAAACACTATAAATACCCCCTCCCTTGAAGGGAGAGGGTGTTGGTTCTAATTGCAATTATCATGTCATTAATCATTCATTAGTTTCTTCCACTTTCTCTCACAAAAAGTTTCTCTCTCTAGAAATACATATTGATGTGATAGAATGGTGACCTAACAGTATTTTGGAGATGTGGAAATTAGGTCTTGGCCTAGTTTAGATTCTTTTATTATTAATGCCTTTGCGTTAATTAATTGTTTCTAGTGTATGCATGCATAGTTTATTGGTAGCTACCCTTGCTTCAGTAGTTTTGAATGGCGATTAAGGCTAATTGCCTTGGAGATTTGACCAACTGAACCTAGGTGAGCGGACTGAGACTGGGAGGGTAAGATATGATCAACTGACGACCCTTTCTACTTGTGTGATTTGACCAACTGATCACCTACCGTTTGGATGAACTTAAGAATTAAGGGTGAGTGTCTAAGTTCCTAACGGCCGGGCACTCACTATTATAAATCTAGCATGTAGCGGAACTTAATGACTTGGCTTAGGGGACTGATGAGTGTCTAAATACTCATCATTTTTGTACAAAATAAACTGCAAAATCATCTCGAAACACTCGTAAACACATCAAAATGATCAAAATATCACAAATCAGTGTTTTATGTGTTTTAAATACAAAATATCAAAATCGATGAAAACATATCAAATTTGCAAAATTGCGCTTTAGTCCCCAAGTATCAAAAGTTGTCAAAACATCCCCGAACACATAATTTCAAAGTAAAGTCACCAAAGGTCCTTTTAAAATCAAAAGTTGTCAAATTTAGTCCTTTGGTGAAAAATATCAAAAGTTTGAGAAAATTACAAAATGGTCCTTCAAGTTTCAAAATTGGCGAAATTGGCCCTCGGAAAATTTCAAATGGCAATTTTGGTCCTTATACTTTTTGAGAATGTCATTTTTAGTCCTTGGAAGTAACTTGGCAGAATTGGCAGTTTAGGTCCTCCAAATTTCAGAAGTTGCACAAATGGTCCTTATGTTATTATAAGCTACAAACCTTTTTGACCCTTTTCATAAGCCTTGGACCCCTGTCACTTTACCATTTTGAACCCCCCTGGTATTAATAACCCCGGTCAAATGGTTTGACTAATCCCAGTTGGCGCCAAACACTTCTCCTCCCCCACTAGACCTGCAACACCCAACCAACACTCCACCCCCTCACATTATCTTCTTCCCTGTCCCCCCTTCCAAACACCTCACTCCAAATAACATTTATGACCCTCATCCTCATCACACTCAACCTCAACTGCTCATATCTCATTTCCCGCCAAAAATTGACATGTTGGCAAAAAGTCACAAAAGTCTCCCAATTCCAAGTGGGATTCAATCAGAAGAGGAGAGAGATGCATATGGAACTATAAAAGAGGAGTTAGAGAGAAGAATAAGAGGGTAGCTAGTTTTATTTTTTCCTTTAATGTCGTTTTTATGTAGTTAGCTTAATTAATGTTTTGAGATGTAAAATTTAAGCTTCTATGTAATAAACTTATGCCACTTAATCTTTATAAACTCATTTCAAGTACAAGTTTAAGGTTTTACTTCAGTTTCAAAATCTCAGTTTTACTGTTGGAAAATTGAGTTTCAAAGTCTTGTGATAAAACTTCTAAGAGCTTAATTCTAAGCTCAAACATGTTTACTTAAGCTTATTTAAGCTTTTGGAAAGCTTGGAAACCAGTTCCAATCAACTATGGTATATGGTCAAAAAAGTCAACAAAAGTCAAAAGAGGATGGAATTTGGATCTTGGGTTGTTGCAGAGGTGAATTTGGGTTGAAATTAGATTAGGTTAGTTTGGTTTTGTGTTTGGTGTTGGCCTGCAATAGCTGGAACTAATGTGAGTGGTTTTCTCACTTTCTAATTTCAAGCCTATATTGCAGTTTGAGCTTGCACATGTATCTGTGGTCACTATTGCTTTTAATATGTTTATTTAGTTATATTAGACATGATTAAGCTCAGTTTAGTCATTGGTTTCAGCTGGATTACTAGTTAGCATAGTTAAAATTTGCATATCAGTTACATCAAGGGTGTTTGGAATTGCTGCATCTTCTGTACTAGAGGCCTCTTCAGTGGGTATCTTTTGCTGTTTCATGATTGTTAAGTCACTTGAGACTCATTTGAGTCAATTACTTGTGCACACAAACCTCCAAAGTCAAAATTCCATGTCATCAGTTCTTAATGTTCAACTGTTGAGTTTTATCAAAACCAAAAGTAAGTTTTGTGTTTAGAAATCTTAAATATAGCTTTCATTAGTGTTATTCCATACATTAACATCATTATCAGCCTTTAAATCAAGATTAAAACTCAGAAAAGTCAAACTGTCCATTTTTGCTCAAAAGTCAAAAGTGCAATTTCTCAGTTTTGGCTCAAATAAGAAGAATTTTCTTTGATTCATTTCTGGATCAAATTATGTGAAGCTTGTGGTTTTAGAAACTACTCTTGGTCTATTTTGTTATTGTCTATTTTGTGAAATTTTGTTAAATTTTTATAAGCTTCATATTAGCTTTTCAAATTGAGCTTAATCGCTTTGCAGGCATAGACTCGATTAATCACGAGTCCGCATGGGGTTTGAAGCCCTTGCAGGGTTTGTTTTAGTTTATCAAAGTCTGCAATTTGGCTCATGTGTAATTAGCCGGTCCTTGTGAGGTTCCCATGGTTGTTTTCTAGTTTCAAGCTTATTGGTTTGCTTATTTTAAGCTTAAAGTTGGCCCTCACATCTGTTTGTGCTTATAATCTCAAGTCTCAAATCATTGCAACTTGATAATCAGAGGGTTTAGCTTGTTGTTTCTCATTTCATTTTGGTCATTCTAGCTTATAGTAGCTTCTGTTTTGATTTGGTGCCTTTTGGATTGCATTTGCTTATTCAAAGTGCTTATTTCAATAAGCACTCCATAGCACTTCAAATTCATCCACATAAGCACCTGTTTTTCTAATTTTCCTAGCTTCCTAACATTATTTTAAGTATTTCCTGAATTTTTCAGATTTTTCCTAGGTGTTTTGCTATTTTTCTTAATTTAAATTAGTTTTTAAGCATTTTTAATTAGCTTTTAATACAAAAAATTAGAAAAAGCTTCAAAAAATTAATTTTTCAATTTTATTAAGTTTAGATAAATATAAAAAGGCAAAAAAGTATTTTTCCATATTTTTCTTAGTTAAATTTGTATTTTTAAATAGTTTAATTAGTTTTAAATAGTTTAAAAATCATAAAAAATAGAAAAATAATCATAAAAATACAAAAATAGTTTTGAAAAGTCTATTTTGATATTTTAGACTTTTCTAAGTCTTAATTTTATTTTTCTAGCTTTATCTCCTATTTTCTTGTATTTTAGTTAATTATTAAATAATTAAAAATAGTTTTTAATTAATAATAATTAGGTAATTAGTTATAAAATAATTTTCTTTTCTAAAAATTTCTTTTATCATTAGGATTGTAAAAATGTATTTTCATATTTTTAGGACTTTTATTTCTCATATTTCACTTTTTTATTTTGTACGCTTACGTTATTTTTATTTAAACGTAAGTTTTTCGTTTTAAGTTTTAAACGTTCATCACTTTAAATATAGTGATAGCGTTTATTTAATAGATTTTATCTTTTTAATCTCCTTTAATTTGCATTTAAGCCGTTTTTATTTGTTGGCTTTTTCCTGTAGTTATAATAATTCACCAATCTCTTTTCCGTTCAAATCTCCCGATCACTAAACGTTTGATAATCCATTGCACAACTCACTGGGACATAACGACCGGAAACACTATACTCCTCAGATCTTCATTGATTTCGTGCTTAAGTCATTTTAAGTCCATTACGACTTGACGGTTTTGGCAGATCAAATTTTTGCCCATCACGGGAGTCACATGCTTATCTTCCGTCTCAGCGTGATTAGTTATTTGAATATTCACTCTTTGTCTATACCATCCGTATGTGTTTATATTTTCTTTTCAAAAATCCAAAAGATTTTCGGTCTTTGTTTTTACAAAATGTTTTCAAAAATACCAAAACATTCCTCTTTACCCTCCCACCTGCTTTGATTCTTTATCCCTTTACCCTCATCCATTTGATTCTAACTTCTTCATTCCTTATGGAATCTCTCGAAGACAATTCAGGACAAGTTGAAAACTTCGATCAGATCTCAAATGTCAAGAATTCGTGTTGTTCGTGATGATCCATTCATTCTGCGTAGGGAAATGGAACGAGAAACGGGGTGACAAAGGACCAGGTACTTCCTTTTGATAAAGGGAGTGCTAAATACGTCCAACCTACGGTTATCCAAGAACCTAAACCCTCAATTGCTCATAAGCCGTCTAGAATTGATTCTAAACTTTCACGATTTACGGTTAAAAGCAAACATGCAGAATTCAGACCGGTGACTAGCAAGAATGACTTGCTTCATCATCACGTTTCTCAAGAACTAGAACCAGAGACCATAACGGAAGTGGTGGAAATTGCTAGCTCTCAGAGCACACCACTTGTCCCACCTCCGGATTCTTCAAAATGTTCTTCGAGTCTTAATAGTCATTCTGATCACCATGTTGGTTTTGTTGATCCTTTGAATAAACCGATTCCTCTTCATAACTATCAAATCCAATCGTTTATTCCTTGTGTCGGTTGTGGTGAGCCTCTCTATGGTACACCACATCGTTGGTGTACTTGTGTACAATGTGGTAATGATATCCATAACGGAGTTGTTTGTTTTGTGGTTCGAGGAATTCATTTGATTATGATCCTTATCGAACTCATTTAACGACTCTTCAAACTTTTCCAATTACCCACTACTGACCCGACTTATCATCATATGACCAACATATCATTGTGAATTTTGTGGAGGTCCTCACCTAGGATTTGAGTGTCAATCCGGAAACGCGCTTTGTCTATGAACAGTTTTCGGTGAAGCTCGAACTTTGGTTATAACCAAAATCCATATGATTCATCTGTCCATACTCAGCAGCTTATATGTTGTGAGTACTTGTGGAGGTCCCATTTCACTCGATTGTCAAATAGGAACCCGTTCCTTGTAACAATCATGACTCTCACATATTTGAAAATTTCCAACCTCCACAAGATTATATGGTTCAAACTCCACCGAGCCGTTGTCTCAAGAAATCTTCCACGATTTTGAAACCGCAATGAAAACACTTGAGGATATGATGAGTAACTTTAAGAATCAGTGAGTGGTGAAAAGTCCATGGGAAAATTGCTAGTCAAGAGCAAAAGGCCCGCCAATCTAGGGAAGAAACATTAGTCCTAGAGCGAGCAAACTAAGACGTTCCCAATTCTGAAGGCCGCTTATATGATGATGACGAGGAGAGTTTTATCCTTTTATAGATAATAGTTCTCAACTCCCTCGATCGGTTGATATCCCAGCAGTTGAGATTTCATCTCAAACGATCGCTATCACACCAAGCTCCCACTCACTCTCCGAACATGGGGACGAGCATCTTGACACTGCTCACGAAAAGGAATCGGACGAATTCATAAAGTCTAGTGTTGAGGACCTTGTCCCAATCCCGAGAGAGTCACAGGAACTTTTTACCATATGTGTGATTCTCTTTCCCTCTTGAGTGTTCAAATGATCATTTTGAAACTTTCTCCGATTTTAGCAACGATTGTGCTTCCTTTGGAAACATCGAGTACGCTGAGGCATCACTTCCACGATCGATGTCGATCCCTTCTTGAGGAGTTCTCCGTGAACTCACTCACTTCAATCCACTCTTTGATTTCAAGCCGATCCGGGAGAAACTAAAATCTCATTGATAATGATCGTTCACTCACTTCTTATCCCAACAATCCAAATGAGAATGTTGATCACTTTGTTCCCGAAACATTCAAAGCTACTCTCACCAATCCTCTTTTGAATTCGACTGAATTCACTTCAATTCTCGAGAATCCACTCTTTGATACTCGGTTGAGGATAGTGATGAGCCCACAATGGAACAAGAGTTCACAATTTCACCTCATGTGAATGATTCTCTCCATAAAGAGTTCTCCGGTGAACTCTCTCATGACATATCTCCTCCGGAACATGATCATTTCTATTTTGATCTTGAGGATGATATTGGCACGGAGGAAGGTGTACTCTATCATATGAGTTTGCTTATTAATAATACTACCTTCACCCTTCCTCCCAATACGTCTACATGTGAGGATGAAGAATGGATCTTGATTGTTATCAGAACCTTTCTTCCTTTCCTCAAATATCTTGTGATTTCCCTTCATCTTCACTCCTTCGGGAATGAAGACACTATCTTTGACCCCGGCATTTTCATTTATCATTTTTGAGCCGGTTCTATGTATATCTCATCGGTGTGGAACTTTCTCGTGCTTCAAATGTTTGTCCAAACATCTTGAATGAAAGTCCGATGGAGATTGTTTCTTCCACTTTGCTTCCCATGAACAAATTAATTCGGGTCGAGTCAAGCTAGCGACTCGGTAATCAAAAACAAGAGCTAAACATGGGTTTTCACCCGTGTACCACCCTAGTGTGGGGAGTGCCCCACATGTTATATATATATAAGTAAAAAAAAAAAAAAAAAAATCCTTCTTTCTAAATAATGGCCGTAGTATTTCCCTTTACGTTCTTTGTTTCGGCATAACCGCTTTACTTTGAATATTGAGGCAATATTCATTTCTAAGTGTGGGGAATTCTCACGAATTTTATTATGTATTATCCACCCAATTCCCCGCTTTTGGCCAAAATTTTTTTTGGAGTAAGTGTTTTTACACTTTCTCATTTGGTTATCATCGCCATGTCTCGTAAGACAAAAGGATTAGCTAATCCAGAGCAAACGGCTCTTGGTAAAGATTTCTCAAATCCGTTGACGGCTTGCAATTTGCCCAAAATTGTATGGTATTCACTCACCATATCCTAAAAAGTGAAGAGTTGGCTAGTCCGTAAGCAAACGGCTTCGGTAAAGACAAGTCAAAACCGTTGAAAGTCGGTGGTTTGCTCAAAATCACATGGTTATCGGTGTACCATGGTTCTTACTTGAATCGAAACATTTGGCTACTCGAAGTAATGGCTTTTGGTAAAGAGTTTAAAATCCATTATGTTTTCTCAAATCATTGCTAGGGACTAGCAATATCTCGAAAGGGGATTGATGAGTGTCTAAATACTTATCATTTTGTACAAAATAAAGCGCAAAATCATCTCGAAACACTCGAAACACATCAAAATGATCAAAATATCACAAATCAGTGTTTTATGTGTTTTAAATACAAAAATATCAAAATCGATGAAAACATATCAAATTTGCAAAATTGCGCTTTAGTCCCCAGTATCAAAAGTTGTCAAAAATCTCTGAGCACATAATTTCAAAGTAAAGTCACCAAAGGTCCTTTTAAAATCAAAAGTTGTCAAATTTAGTCCTTTGGTGAAAAATATCAAAAGTTTGAGAAAATTACAAAATGGTCCTTCAAGTTTCAAAATTGGCGAATTGGCCCTGGAAAATTTCAAAATGGCAATTTTGGTCCTTATACTTTTGAGAATGTCATTTTAGTCATTGGAAGTAACTTGGCGAAATTGGCGCTTAGGTCCTCCAAATTTCGAAGTTGCACAAATGGTCCTTATGTTATTATAAGCTACAAACCTTTTGACCTTTTCATAAGCCTTGGACCCTGTCACTTTACCATTTTGAACCCCTGGTATTAATAACCCGGTCAAATGGTTTGACTAATCCCGCTTGGCGCCAAACACTTCTCCTCCCTGACTAGACTGCAACACCCAACCAACACTCCACCCCCTCACCTTATCTTCTTCCCTGTCCCCCCTTCCAGACACCTCACTCCAAATAACATTTATGACCCTCATCCTCATCACACTCAACCTCAACTGCTCATATCTCATTTCCCGCCAAAAATTGACATGTTGGCAAAAAGTCACAAAAGTCTCCCAATTCCAAGTGGGATTCAATCAGAAGAGGAGAGAGATGCATATGGAACTATAAAAGAGGAGTTAGAGAGAAGAATAAGAGGGTAGCTAGTTTTATTTTTTCCTTTAATGTCGTTTTAATGTAGTTAGCTTAATTAATGTTTTGAGATGTAAAATTTAAGCTTCTATGTAATAAACTTATGCCACTTAATCTTTATAAACTCATTTCAAGTACAAGTTTAAGGTTTTACTTGGCCAAAATCTCGCTTTCTTGTTGGAAAATTGAGTTTCAAAGTCTTGTGATAAAACTTCTAAGAGCTTAATTCTAAGCTCAAACATGTTTACTTAAGCTTATTTAAGCTTTTGGAAAGCTTGGAAACCAGTTCCAATCAATTATGTTATATGGTCAAAAAAGTCAACAAAAGTCAAAAGAGGATGGAATTTGGATCTTGGGTTGTTGCAGAGGTGAATTTGGGTTGAAATTAGATTAGGTTAGTTTGGTTTTGTGTTTGGTGTTGGCCTGCAATAGCTGGAACTCATGTGAGTGGTTTTCTCACTTTCTAATTTCAAGCCTATATTGCAGTTTGAGCTTGCACATGTATCTGTGGTCACTGTTGCTTTTAATATGTTTATTTAGTTATATTAGACATGATTAAGCTCGGTTTAGTCATTGGTTTCAATTTGGATTACTAGTTAGCTTAGTTAAAATTGCATATCGCTTACATCAAGGGTGTTTGGAATTGCTTGCATCTTCTGCGTACTAGAGGCCTCTTCATGGGTATCTTTTCTCGTTTCATGATTGTTAAGTCACTTGAGACTCATTTGAGTCAATTACTTGTGCACACAAACCTCCAAAGTCAAAATTCCATGTCATCGCCTTAATGTTCAATGTTGAGTTTTATCAAACCAAAAGTAAGTTTTGTGTTTAGAAATCTTAAATATAGCTTTCATTAGTGTTATTCCATACATTAACATCATTATCAGCCTTTAAATCAAGATTAAAACTCAGAAAAGTCAAACTGTCCATTTTTGCTCAAAAGTCAAAAGTGTAATTTCTCAGTTTTGGCTCAAATAAGAAGAATTTTCTTTGATTCATTTCTGGATCAAATTATGTGAAGCTTGTGGTTTTAGAAACTACTCTTGGTCTATTTTGTTATTGTCTATTTTGTGAAATTTTGTTAAATTTTATAAGCTTCATATTAGCTTTTCAAATTGAGTTAATCGCTTCACATGCATAGACTCGATTATCCGAGTCTCGCAGAGGGTTTGAAGCCCTTGCACAGGGTTTGTTTTAGTTTATCAAAGTCTGCAATTTGGCTCATGTGTAATTAGCCAGGTCCTTGTGAGGTTCCCATGGTTGTTTTCTAGTTTCAAGCTTATTGGTTTGCTTATTTTTAAGCTTAAAGTTGGCCCCTGTCACTGTTTTGTGCTTATAATCTCAAGTCTCAAATCATTGCAACTTGATAATCAGAGGGTTTAGCTTGTTGTTTCTCATTTCATTTTGGTCATTCTAGCTTATAGTAGCTTCTGTTTTGATTTGGTGCCTTTTGGATTGCATTTGCTTATTCAAAGTGCTTATTTCAATAAGCACTCCCATAGCAGCTTCAAATTCATCCACATAAGCACCTGTTTTTCTAATTTTCCTAGCTTCCTAACATTATTTTAAGTATTTCCTGAATTTTTCAGATTTTTCCTAGGTGTTTTGCTATTTTTCTTAATTTAAATTAGTTTTTAAGCATTTTTAATTAGCTTTTAATACAAAAAATTAGAAAAAGCTTCAAAAAATTAATTTTTCAATTTTATTAAGTTTAGATAAATATAAAAGGCAAAAAGTATTTTCCATATTTTCTTAGTTAAATTTGTATTTTAAATAGTTTAATTAGTTTTAAATAGTTTAAAATCATAAAAATAGAAAAATAATCATAAAAATACAAAATAGTTTTGAAAAGTCTATTTTGATATTTTAGACTTTTCTAAGTCTTAATTTTATTTTTCTAGCTTTATCTCCTATTTTCTTGTATTTTAGTTAATTATTAAATAATTAAAATAGTTTTAATTAATAATAATTAGGTAATTAGTTATAAAAATAATTTTCTTTTCTAAAAATTTTCTTTTATCATTAGGATTGTAAAAATGTATTTTTCATATTTTTAGGACTTTTATTTCTCATATTTCACTTTTTTATTTTGTACGTTTACGTTATTTTTATTTAAACGTAAGTTTTTCGTTTTAAGTTTTAAACGTTCATCACTTTAAATATAGTGATTGCGTTTATTTAATAGATTTTATCTTTTTAATCTCCTTTAATTTGCATTTAAGCCATTTTTATTTGTTGGCTTTTTCCTGTAGTTATCATAATTCACAATCTCCCTTTCCGTCCAAATCTCCCGATCACTATTCGTTTGATAATCCATTGCATAGCTCGCTGGGACATAACGACCCGGGGAAACCCTATACTCCTCAGATCTTCATTGCATCTGTGCTGAAGCTGTTTTAAGTCTGTTTGACTTGACGGTTTTGCGCAGATCAGGGACCAGGAACAACATGACTTATGAGGGGACACCTGACTTCTCCTGTGGTGGCATCTTTGCTGATAGGTTAGGGCAAATTGACCAAATGATGTCCTCTCAACTTTAACCCCACTTGAAACACGAATCTAGTGACATTTTGAACCCATGTAATGTGATAATAAACGACCGGCTCTTAATGACTGCTATTAGATTGCCGAATGATCCCGGGTGACCTGTTCATCTTGGTGAGAATTCTAAGAACCATAGGGTAGGCGAGTTGACCAAAGGAGTCTATCGATTTATTCACTTGTGGATGATCTCAGTTTAAGAATTGGATCACTATATTTCCCATTAGCTTGTTTACCAGAGAACCAGCCCAATTGATCACGTGACACTTTAAATATTATCAACCCTTACATTAAAACTTATTTATTTGACTAATTTAATTAATTAGACAATTAGGAATCAACTGTTCTTGGGACGACCTCGGTCTTACCATTCCTCACTACATGCGACCGGCACACCGCCTGTTAGTGCATTAGGTAGGCCAAAGGTAGACGAGTTACTATAAATGTAAAACTCGGTTAGTAAAACTTGCATCAAGTTTTGGCACCACTGTCGGGAACAATCTTCGATTTTGGTCGTTTGATTAATATTATTCTACAATTATGTCTTCTCGTCTTGAGAGTACGGCGTAACCTTGGCCGTGGTTACGGCGTAATCTATTCTTATATTATATCAGGTTTCTTTCAGACTGAAGTTACGGTGTAGTTGTTAATAGTATTACGACGTAACCAAGTCTGAAACATCTGTAATTATCCTCACTTGTTTCTTATGAAATTAATTTACACATTTAATGCACTGGTAGTGTTTTTGGCAGGTATAAAAAGAACAAGTTGAGGAAATCTCGACAAGATCATAAGCCAAGATTAGTTGAGCAATGGACATGATTGGAGATGTCCGATTGATGGCTGTTGCAGGAGTCTAACTTAAAGACTCAAGGGAGTTAAAGAAAAGTGCTCGTCGGGAGACATCCCGTCCCTATCTTAGATCTAGCTTTTGTTTTTATTTTTATTTCATAGACCTTTTTGGATATTTTTGATGTTTTTAGGTTCTGTAGCTGGTTTGGCATGTTTTGTTTATCTTGTTTACAGGTTTAAAGACCAAGGATAGATGACAGGAGTTCCGTTAACTCCTCTTGATCACGTATGAAAAAGTTGACACCTAGGGCACAACAACATCAGAATGAAATTACGGCGTAATGGGCCGACCCATTTACGCCGTAACTGGCTATCAGTAAGGCCATCTGCCCACTTCTACATAACTACGACGTAACTAGGCCGATCTAGTTACGCCCTAACATCCCTGTTCCAAGTATTTTATTTCTCGGGCTTTCTTATTACGCCGTAACTGGGCCGATCCAGTTATGCCGTAACCCCTTCCTGGTAAACATTTTTCTATGTCAACTCACCTACGCTGTAACTGGGCTAGTTACGCCGTAACTATCCTCTGATATGAAATTTTTTAATAAAAACTTAAAACATTTTCATAACCTTGTATTAGTAATTAAATGAACTTTGTGGATTTGTTCCTTGTAAACCCTCACGAGACTTCACTCGTCCACTCGGGACACCGAGGGGTTTAAAAGGCTTGTTGCATGCGCTAAATGCAACCGTGATTCCTACGAAAGTGAGTTAGGTTTTATTTTGTTTTTATTTTTACATTTCGTGCTATTTTTGCTATTTATCCGGAATACAGGTTGAAGAATTATGGAGTTATGATTGGCTACAAGAAAACACTTTTTATCCGACTGGTTGAGTACCGCTGATGATGGAGAGTTGATGAAAAGTTGGATGTTGCTCGTGGAGGCACAATTGGAGCATGTTTTTGAACACGCATTGTTATTCATATTGAGCAAATCCAGGGGAGTTTTTCGTTCCATCTCTAACCCTTCCTATTTTTCATTTATATGCTTAAGTATGACCCAAGTGGGGGGAAGAGATTAGACATAGACACCCATTTGATTTTACTTTCCCTTATTTTTCTAGTTTTTGATGAAAAGTGTTTCATTAAAATTTTGACATGTTTTCCATTGCTTAACTGGATTAATCTAGACTGAGCACACCTACCCTATATTTCCATTGTGTGAGGATAAGCCTTTCCGTTTTCCCTTATACATAATTCCATTAAAATGAGTGTGCCGTTGGTTGTAGTAGACTTTAGAAATTGGCCTTGCATATCTTTTTGAGACCATTATCATGAGCATTACACTGAGGTAACTTGGTGTGATCGGTGCAGCTAGGATATAAGGCAATTTTAGGATTAAACCCAAATAGCGCATATATGTATTGTGTATATTGACTTTTCACCTCGATTAGTCAATCCCCCTGTTAAACCCTTTTTGTTGCGCTTACCATTAGTGCAAGATACCCCTAGATACACCCTTCAGAGCCTTTCCTTTCATTTTGTTCACCCAATATATGTTGTTTCGTTACACCTATCGCCTTGCCTACCGCAGCTTCCTATGTCCATGGTCCGGTACTGTTGGTTAATTTTGGTTCCACTAGTAAAAGTCATGGGTTTTGAATAAAGGGTTTTGGAAGAAAATCGGGTTTAGATGATAGTTGATCTCAAGTGAGGGGATGCTTTATATGTTCGTATTGTTTTTATTTTTATTCATGTATTCCTTGTCTTGCAAAAAAAAAAAAAAGTGTGAAAAACAAAAAAAAAATAAAAAAAAAGAAAAAAAATAATGCAAGCAAGAGTTTGTTACTTTAAGCTGGTGTTATAAATCAGCTTATGTGTCGTATTGTGTTAAGTATTCTCGACTTGTTCAATTAGGCGCAAATGTTTACATATCCGTTTTGTCTTACGGATAAAATTAGAAACCCGAACATTTCTATATCGCCTTTCAAATTTTAATCAATATTCGTACAATGGGGACATTGTACATTTCAAGTGGGGGGATGGGAGATAGAAATGGTTGATTTTATAATTTTGTTTGGTTGAAAATGTGCTAAAATTACCTAAATTTTAATTTTTTTTATAGCACATTATTTTTTTCATTAATGATGAAGGCCGAGTTAAGGCATTTATTTGCCTAGTTTATGGAGATTATGAGGCACTACGCTACTTTTTATATGTATTGACTCGTGTATTGAAGACCCCTTGACTCTTGACCATTGATTTTTGCTATGGGATTGAATGCGACTAGTGGTGGGGCGACTGTGGAGTTAGGAATCTATTTGTTTCGTATCTTTTTATTTACACCCATTAAATGTTTCCCATGTCTTGTCCTACCCTTAGTCATGAATTGAGTTTAGGTGAGGAAGCGAGCAATCATTCGTGTCTTGGCCATGGATTTGGTCATGTGTCGTTGGTTTTGTCCCCTTCGCCGTAGCTCGTTAGTAATGACAAAATAACCCCATAAGCCTATGTTGTGTCGACCTATTGCCTTTTAGAATAGCTGCATTTATAGACTCTAGTGGTGGAGATTAGTATCTTTTCCAAGCTTATGATAGACTACTCGCTATGACTGAGCAGTTGAGTGATCACCCAAAAATAAACACGTGAATTATGAGAGAGAGAGAGTGTGCTTTCAATTCCCTTTTCGTGAGGTGCTCGGTTTGGAATTTTCTAGCTTAGGTGATTTTTAGACTCATATCTTCCAATTAATCTTGGGAGATATCTTTTTAAGAATTATTTAAAGAGTCTACTTGAGGACAAGTAGGATTCAAGTGAGGGGATATTTGATAACATCAAATTATCCTGATCTTTTATATATCAAATTCCCGTATTTATGGCCTCATTTGTATTAATATGGTACTTAATTCGTCCATATTCGTTCATAATTGCATTTCAGGATTAATGAGGCGTTGGAGCGGTAAAGATGTGAGAAAAGGCCAAGAAATATATGTTCAGAGATTGATTTACAAGAGCCTATGAAGATTACGCCGTAACTCATTAATAATGTTACGGCGTAAATATGAGCTTTGAAGGATACGGCGTAACCATCTCTTATGGTTACGTCGTAATTATGTTGTGAAGGTTACGGTGTAACATGGAATTAGTTACGGCGTAGAGATTATTTCGGATCGGATAATCATGAGCTAACAAAGGGTTACGGCGTAACTCGGATAATTAGTTACGCCGTAATTAATTACTTGGGCGCAAAGTTTCGAGGTCCAGGGATTAATTGCGACAAGTTTATATTTATTTTATCCATTTGGAGGACTGATGAATAAATAAAGAAGTACGAAGAGGGGCCGAAGTCGTCAAGTTAAAAGATTATTAATACACATTTATATGTGTAAATGAAGAAAATATAAAGACAAGGGCCAGGTTGCAAGTTGTTGAAAGTTGAAGGTTATTATCGAAACATGTTTTATTATATATATCATTCTAAATGAATGATATCATTCATCATATTGTGGTTCGTGAGTTTGCTGCCGAAAAGAAGAAAAGGCGCAGCACTGTACGAGGGTTTTTATGGGCAAACCCTCCGTGTTTGCCCCGGTATTCAACTAGGGGATCGATAGCATTATCCTTGGCACGATATGTAATTATTTTCTGACTCTTAATATTATTTTGGTTTCATTATTCAATTATAATTTTGATTATGATTTAATTGTTGGAGCATTTTTTTTTATTGCATTCTATTTAATTGATTATTAATTTATTATTAGTCATTTAATTATTTGATGTTATGTCTTTGTTTATTTATCGTTTTACATGGTAATTATATTTGTCATTCTACTAGGGTATTTTGGAGATGTGGAAATTAGGTCTTGGTCTAGTTTAGATTCTTTTATTATTAATGCTTTTGCGTTAATTAATTGTTTCTAGTGTATGCATGCATAGTTTATTGGTAGCTACCCTTGCTTCGGTAGTTTTGAATGGCGGTAGAGGCCAATTGCCTAGGAGATATGACCAACTGACCCTAGGTGAGCGGACCGAGACGGGAGGGTAAGATATGACCAACTCGACGACCCTTTCTACTTGTGCGATTTGACCAACCGATCACCCACCGCTTGGATGAACTTAAGAATTAGGGGTGAGTGTCTAAGTTCCTAACGGCCGAGCACTCACTATTATAAATGTAGCATGTAAGGAACTTAATGACTTGGCTTAGGGACCAGGAACAACAGGACTTATGAGGGACATCGACTTCTCCGTGGTGGCATCTTTGTCGATAGGTTAGCGAATTGACCAAATGTTGTCCTCTCGACGGTAACCCCACTTGAAACAAGAATCTAGTGACATTTAGAACCCATGTAATGCGATAGTAAACGACCGCTCTTAATGCCCGCTATTAGATTGCCGAATGATCCCGGTGACTGTTCATCTTGGTGAGGATTCTAAGAACCATAGGGTAGGCGACCGACCAAAGGAGTCTATCGACTTATTCACTCATGGATGAACTCGGTTTAAGAATTGCATCACTATCTTTCCCATTAGCTTGTTTACCGGAGAACCAAAGACAATTGATCACGTGACACTTTAAATGTTATCAACCCCTACATTAAAACTTATTTATTTGACTAATTTAATTAATTAGACAGTTAGGAATCAACTTCTTGGGACGACATAGGTCTTACCATTCCTCACTACATGCGACGGCACACCGCCTGTTAGTGCATTAGGTAGGCCATAGGTAGACGAGTTACTATAAATGTAAACACGGTCAAGAAACCCGCATCACTAATGCTACGAATGACCCTAGTGTGAAGCCGCTTTCATATGCGGGTGTTACGTCTAATGATCTTAAGAAGCACGAATCTAATTTTCGTAGGTTGGAACGTAGTATAAAACTAATGGAGTGGATTTTACCGTTCCTATGAGAGTGATTGAAGAGGTAAATGCTCGTTTTGATAATACTCTATATGGTTACTTTATTGGTAAACGGATTGATTTTCCGGTTGTTGATCACAAAGTCACGATCAGAATGAATGGTAGTTAGCTGGGCCTTTCTTTCGCTCCCAGAGATGTTGGTTCGAATCCAGTTTGTGACAACCACAAAGCCTTTGATCATAGAATATCTCGGGACCATGTGTATAATGTGTGGGCTAAATACGGTATTCAAAAGGTTATGATGAATGCTAAGACCTTATTTTTCTTCAAGTTTACCACTAAGAAAGATGTAGAAGATATCCTTAGAAATGGGCCATGGATGATTAGGAATGTGCCTATAATTCTTAAACCATGGACTATGAATACTAATCTTCTTAAAGATGATTTGACTAATATTTCGGTGTACGTTAAGTTCAATGATATTCCACTTGCTATGTTCTCTGATGATGGTCTCAGTCTTCTTGCCACTTTGATTGGTACTCGTAAAATGCTTGATGCTTACACCAGTCAAATGTGCATGGAATCTTTGGGTCGTAGTAGTTTTGCTAGGTGTTTGATTGAAGTAAATGCATATGAGGTACTTAAGGAAAGTCTCACTGTTGAAATACCCCTACTTGATGGGTTGGGTTCTAATATTGAAAAGGTTAGTGTTGAGTACGAGTGAAAACCTCCTGGATGTGACACTTGTAAGCTTGTTTCTCCTCCAGTTCAGCCTACACATACAAAAGGTTAAACCATAAGATACTTGTATCATAATTTTTAAGCAGTGCACTTCCACTATTCCAACCACATGATCTACTTTTGATTATGCATTGTCCTAAAGAGCTATTTGGCTGAGCTATTGTAGGTGCTTAAAGGCTTATTGTGATTTTAAAATCAATAAGCTAATTCCATGACTTCTTGATTAAGTGTTTAACAACACTAGTATACATATCCTCTTTTCATGAAACTTTAGCCAAACACACCCAATTCATTACTTATATTGTTATGCGAGGTAGTTCCTTTTATTGATTTTATTTATAATGATACAAAAATATGCTTATGATAAAGTGGGTCAAATTTGCGAGCCTTTTAATGTGGAACAGGTCAAACAATCAACGTAAAACCAAAAAACCATTGAGTACCATTTACTTAGAAAATGAGTCAGTTTTGTGAATTCGTCATGCCTAACGGGGTCAAATGGGTAAAGTTAAAGGATTAGATAAAAGATAACATAAGTTTAACACCAGGATTTACATGAACAATCCTTTGTCCAAAAATAGCGGCTTCAAATATAACTTCCCACATATCTGCCTCCACTAACTGTTAGGCAAAAGAATCACAACAAATCTTTGTCGCATATAGTGAGATAATGAAATAATAAACAGAATCGTAGTAAACCATGAGGATCACAGCGGTGCACCACATGCATTCAAAATATACATACATGAACAAAGAGCATCCCTTTCTAAAGTTAAAGAGTTAGAGGCTTACCATGTAGCAATACATCACCATGCATCTAATATCCGTACTTGCAACAAAACTAAGATGATTCATTCATTGCTTGTTGAACCAAAGTACTCAATAAGTTTTGCCACTTAGAAAAAATCTTCTAGTTTTAGCTAATTAATTAGGTAAAGTCGGTGCCCTAGCAGTGCATCATTAAAATTTTAAGCATAAATTTTTGTCGGTGCCCCATAGATAGTAGTGCATCAATAAAAAATTTAAGCAGAAATTTTTTCTTTGCATTTGAATCTAAATAGACGACTACCATGTTAATAATTTGAAATAGACATGCTCGAAAGAGCAAGATCAAAACTATAAGCACAACATCTATGATACTCACTTAACCATATAAATGTTTTCAAACTATGCATAAGTAAAGATAATATACTAAAAGCCCTTGAAAAAATTGTTTAAAGCCTAACCTTAATGTAATTAATGCTGAGGCCTGCAACTAATTGTCTCCAACCTTGTTAACAATTGTTGTGCACCCGTTCCACGTATTCTTGTGTCTAGCACCACCTGAAGCTTGCATATTTTCAACCTAAAATAATGATATTGAAACACATTACACATATCAGTAGATAAGAAAGGAAGATAAAACGACACAAAGTTGCATTTACCTTCTAACAACGTCTAAAGGGTATGTAACAATTTGACCAAGTAAACCAGCTAAAGCACTACAAGACAAACACATCTTTTTTGGGTAAAGGGGAGTAATCCTGTACCCTGGTAAATATATTAACAAAAAACGTTTAAGTACAATGGATATGAGTGAAATCCCATATCTCTGCCCGTTACATAGGCATAAAGCTTACATACCAAGATACTACCTATTTTCTAAACAAGAAAACAAACCACTACTCAAATGATAACATAGGACATAACAAAAAAATTACTCCTAGGTCCTTGAAGCTTGGTTCCATACATGGCATTAAAGGCATCCAAATTCCCGGAAGATCGAAACTCGCTTCGCATAGTCATCGTAGTCATAGTCATCAAACTCATCTTCAAACTCTTGGCCACCACCGAATAGATTAGCGACTCATCAAATGAGTTAGCAACCACCTCATCTTCGTAATCGACACCACGATATCTCCCACTTTAGAAAAGGGTTAACTCTCTTAGTAGAAGATGCGGGCGGAATACAAGAATCACTAGTTTTAGGAGCTACACCGACTCCATCTCTTTCAAATCACTCACAAGGGTTCTTGTGATGCGACTGCCTTAGTAGACTTATCTTCATTAACTTCCATTGGACGCACCGTAATCCACATCCTTGCCATTGTCATTAGAAGAAGTACCAAAAGCATCCGTATATTCCATATTAAGAGCATCAAACCGATTAGATGTAGAGATCTTATTTCCACTCGAACTAGCCATATCGAAGCATTCTTCTTATTGACTTCCACTTTCTTAGGTTCGGAGGAGTCTTTTGGGTTGATATTAAACTGCTACCCACAACGAGTTTAGTAAACCCTCCTTGACCGGAATAGTAGAACCACCTTGCTTTCCCTTCTTATTAATGACCGTCTTGAAACCATCATTAACACGCTTAGTAGGTCGAGCGGGAGGTTCAACAACTTTAGGACATTCAATAAGAGTATGACCAAAATCTTACAAGACAAACACATCATATCACACTAGGCACGTTTGGTAGAGAGAATTTTAAAGAAATGAAATGAAGCATAGAATAGAAATTCAGAGATTCTTAGTAGAGAATTTTGTTCACTCCTAATGTTTGGTAATAAAAGAGACTTGACCTAATGTTTGGTAATAAAAGAGACTTGACCTGATAAATGAAAAAAAAATATATATTTTTTTAAATAACATTTTGTCATATGAGACTCACATGTATTTGTTTATGGATTTTTTTTAAATTATTTTTTCTAAATAATAATTTAAAAAAAATTATTAAATTTTTTTAAGTAATTATTTTTAAAATTTTTTTTAGAAATCTTATTTAACAAAAAATTATTTTTTTTAAAATTTATTTACTTTATTGAATTTTTTATAATTATTTTTTAAAAATTATTTTTTTTTAATTTTTTTAAAAATTAATTTAAAAAAAAAAACTTATTTTTTAAAAACTTTATTTAATTTTTTTTTAAATGTGTTTATTTTTTTATAAAAAAATCTTAAAAAAGACTCTCATTTCTCCCATTTCCCAACTAAAAGTAGTGGAAACGAAAGTTAAAAAATTGCACTACCAATTCTCTACAAATTCTCCACCTTTTTATTTCTCTAACATACCAAACAAAAGAATTTGAGTCATTTCCATTTCTCCATTACCATTTCCCTCTACCAAACATGCCCAGTCTCTTTAGGGGTATTTGTTAGGATTTACCCCACAGAATTCATGACGTACCGGCTATACAACAAATGCACAAAACAATAAAACTCTACTACAACGTAAACATATAAAATCACATCAAATTGTCTTGCCATATGTATATATTAACAAAAAAGAAAATTATACAAACTTGCGTAAAAACGATCACGCTATGATAGTTTTGTAAGAATCTTGCGTAAAAATCACACCCTTAATAGCTTACTAGCAGGGTACCCGTGCTTTGCATCGGGGGTACCATGCAATTAAAATATTCAATGATTTTTTTAGTTTTACATTTTACGATACAATAAATATATGAATGAAGACAATTTTAGTTTGAATAATTTTATGTAATAACAATATTTTTCATGTAAAACTGTAGATTATCCACATGATGTTGTGACAATATTGAGTTTATAGCTAGTATATTGTAAAAATATGAGGTTAAAGTAGTTTATAATGGTCCGTAGTCACAAATTATCATTAAATAAGAACACCATAGCAAATTTTAAAATCACTTACATTATACTAATAAAATTTAGTTATGTAAAAAGATGTCTGTTATATTTGTCCTACATAGATGGATGATAGAAATAAAAGAGTATGTTAGTGCAAATATTACGATATTTAATCTATACAGTCTCGTTTGTTTTGATTGATGAAAAACATGTAACTTGTAATACATAACGTAAAATGTACAAGTTACTTGTAATCATACGTTGTCTCAACATACATTCAACACCTCTCGATGTCTCAAGTCCTCGTATGTTACAACACAGGTTCGTACATTTTTGTTATGTGGCATTATGATCAAACCCATTAACAAGTCATTTAGAATGTTTAAAATACGTTTAGAGTCACTAAGTATTTTAATAGGTTAACCATTCTATTTCGAACCTCATTTTACATTTTGCATTCACAAGTATTTCATACAAATACTAAAGTTAACTTACACTTGACAAAATATATTTTATTTTGACAAGCACTCTTTTACAAAAGGTAACTAGACATTTTATGAACTAGTTACATAATACATTTTACAAGTTTACCTTGATAAGCTTTTTAATCTAAAAATGGAAATACATGTTACATCATGTCATGCATCATCTTTGAAATCCTTGGAAGATCATTTGAATATTTTGGTTAGATTGACACACAATATATCAAATGTGATCTTAGTAAGATTTGGTAATATCTTGGAAATATTTGAAGAAAGATTTTTAGCTTTTCCGTCGTGCACCCACGGAACCCTTTTCTATAAAGGCGGAACCCTTTAAAGGGCTCCTTGGTCCGTGGACGCCCTCGTCCACTTTGGCTATAAATAAAGCCCATTGTTTTCCCATTTCTTCACCACTTGAAAGCACATCTTCTCCACCTTCTTTCATACATTTAGATCAATCATTAACAATGTAGTAACACACATTAAACACCCTAATGATCGGGATCATAATGCTTCTAACATTCATCTTTGTTGTAAGCATACTCTTTGATCAACCAAGGAAATCTTGGAGATCTAGCCATCCACACTCACCACAAGTTGAAGATCTATCACAAGAAGTTTAGGAACTTGTGATCTTCATCATGAAGGCTTCCTATCAATGGAAGTTCATATAGAAGTAGTTATTCATATCCATTAGACATTTGTGTCATGGATCATTAGTGTAAACATCATTGCATCATAACAACACTTTCACCAAACTAGATTAGATGGTTTATGTGTTTGTGCCATAAAACACAAGGTTTATTATGTTGGGCCATAAAACATATTGGGAGTGGTTGTACCTTTGTAAAAGAACTCGACATCTAGCTTAGTGTCGGAAATATTGTATAAGCGATGTTAGGTTGGTTCTACCTCGAACTAGAACCCGGTATTTAGCTTTGTACCGGAAAAAGTGTGTTTACGATTGTAAGGTTTTCTCCGCCGAGAAGGGAGCTTGTTGATTTAGTGAAGTAACTCTCGAGTTGGGTACTCGGGAGTGGAGTAGGCGGAAAGGAGATCCGTGATGAACCACTATAAATCCTCGTGTTCGGTTTGCACTTTCCTTTCTTTATCTCTTTACTTTTATACTTGCACTATACTATTGTTTGTGATGTGGTTTGATGTTCATGATTGTGTGACAACTTGACTTACCATGCTTTATATTAGTCACAAACAATAATTGGTACTTTCATATTATAACAAGCTTCATAAGCGATTTGATACTAAAGATCTAAAGTTTTTTTAAACGGTAACGTATTCACCCCCCCCCCCCTCTACGTTTCCACAATTGGTACCAGAGCCACGTAGTTCTTATTTTCAAAACAAATGGTTTTTAAAAAATAGAGTACGATCCATGTATCAAATTACCATTGAAGCGAAAAATAATATGAAATATGCTTTGGTTGTTATACTTAGAAATTTTGTTGTTAAATGTAACTTTGTATACAAGCTTGAAGGTTTTCTTGAAAAGTAAAATAAAAAAAAAAAAAAAAAATTTGTTGAAAGAACTAGTAAGTATTGTATTGTGTGCTCAATAGAAAATTTACGAAGAAATATGATTTTAAAGGAGTGTTTGGGATAACTATAAATCTAGTTGAAAAATCACCTCCGTAAATGTTTAAGATAAGTTACATAAATAGATATGTTGTTAAATATGTATTATATGTTTACTATGAAATCTAGTAAGTCGCACACATTTTCTCTATGTCAAATACTAGTTTTGGTGAATCGTCTTGAGGACCACATCACCAAATCTTATAAAGGGCGGATCCCTTTATTTGGTTCCGTGGAATCCGTTTATACAGATGCGCTTTTGGGTAACTTCAAAAATCATAACTAATTAACCGTAAGTCCGTGCGAGTCGAACCACCTATCATTTTAAAAGGAATTGAGTCTACTTTAATTTAAAAATACTCTCATGGCCTGAGTCTAATTTTAAATAAGTGAAATAGACCAAAGACTACAGTATGTCTAAAATATTGAGTTTCGCTTTAACATAAAAACTCAAATTTTTGAATCAAGCAATTTAAGTTGGTATTCTTAGAACTTTGATACAACTTCCTTTGAAACTAAATAATTTGGTAATATTTTTAAAGGAAACTAATCAAGCTTGGTATACATCGTCATATTTAAACGCAAAATGACGAAAAGTGTCTTTCTTGTTATGCTATGCTAAATGACCACTTGTTTATGTTGTTTGCATATATGTTGCTTGATTATTTTTCAAATTGTTGTTTACACTTGTTTATTTGCATAATATAAGTGTCAATCTTGCCATGTTATTTATTCGCTTGTTTGACGATTTCTTGTTTATGCACAATAGGTTATTTGCTAGATTTTGTGCACTAAGTTGGAAAATTATTTTACCATCGCTTGTAGAATTAGATCACTTCGTTTGCATAGGTTACTAACATCTCGCATAACTTATGAAATGTCATAACTCACTTAGCAATGAGTACTAAGTATATTAGTCAAGTACTTTGAAAAATGAAGGTGTTAAGAGAGTGTTTGGTACAAGGACAAAAACAATGTTGTATGGTGTAATTTATTTGTTTTTACTTTGTAGGATGATAATATGACTTAAAACAATGTTGTATGCTAACGGTTTATGCGGTGGATAGCACAAGTGTGTTATCAAATTTTACCCATTTTCACTTTTATCCGAAAATCGTTAGCCCTTGGTCAAAGTCTATGCTCCACTATATTTGTATATGTGTTATCGACTTTTCTAACTAGAAGTAATTAATGTCACATGTTTTAAGCAAAATTTTAGGTTTCGAAAACTCCCGACACCTAAAAATGGGTATGTGAACTTTTCTCGGTGTCCACGGATCGACGGCACCAAAATGTTGGTACCGTCTTATGTATTCTGTACCGCCATACATGCAAAGCGGACCAGCGGCACCAATTTAAGGGTTCGGGCGTAAAGAAATGGTGCGTGAATCCTACTGGTAAGTTATTGAATCTTACTAAATCCCAAATCTAATTTACCAAACTTCGTTTCTAGGATAATTGTTAATGCATATCTTTCATACCTCACTCAACACATCCTCAATGGATTAACTTAGGATGTTTGACATGATTTTAGACACTTCCATCTCATTAGAAACTACCATCTTTGTATGGATTAACATCAAATCCATGAATCCTTAGTTCCATAAATCAACACATTCAAGATGATCATTTTCATACCTTCACTGTTACTTTTCCTCAAGCTTAGCATGTCTTAAAGCAAAGTCAAAATGACTAAATCCTCAACCTCAAACTTAAGAAAACCACTAGGATTAGCATTCGATCTTGTTGCTACATTAACTTGAACTCTTCATCCTTAGACTCATTACCTCTCAACATCTCATCACCCATTCAAGATGTGAACTTTCTAAAAGTACTCTAACTCCACCACCAAAATCACCCACCATTATGACTACTTCACAACCATCCAAAACACCTTCACAACCAAAGTCTCCAAAGCTTGTCTCTATCAAACTTTGTACAACACCACCAACATCTCCTCACCCGTTTGCGGATGACTTAGATGACTTACCGAGACTAACAAATCTGGACTCATTATTTGCAAAGATATCATACACAAGTCTGTCATATGACTATAGATATTGTTTTGTATCTACATGTATTGCCTCACTTGGTTAACATGAAAATAATGTGTCATCCTTCAAGACGATAAGTATTAGAGTCATAACTCACACGTATGTTAAAGACACACTATCAAGTCTTGTTATCCTTGAGTTCAATCTAAGCTTTATAATCTCAACAAATTAGGATTGACAACTTAAGTATTTCATCCGAAATATTCAAGTATATGCGACTTACGATTATAGTCATTAAAAGTCATATCCGAAAAATCAACACCCAAGTATTTTAACAACACATGTTGAAACACCTATCCAAAACGAACAACCCACTGTGCCACTTATCCCTCTTTGACACCTACTATCCCTCTTCCATCTTTTGGCACCATTAAGCGTATTGCTCATGAACTTCCAAGAGCATCCTTTAAATCAAACGTGCCCTTTCAAGGTGAACCTATACCTCAGCCCCTAAGCTTCATAGACATAACCAAAACTTCAAGCACTTCACCCGCTAGTTGTAGTAACCAATGAACCATAAGAATTAGAATCCGTACTTTTTTTGTTCAACATCTGTGGACAAATAATCAACCTAAGTACTCCCATAGCACAAAAAAACCCCTACATCCTTATTTAGACACACTAGAAGACTTACCACCTAGATCAACCAATCCACCATCATTTGAATTCGTTGAGTGTAATGCTCAAAAATCCCTTGTACTGAATTAAATGCACGTTTGAACAAACTCAACCATTCTTTCCCACATATAAGGACTTAGATAATTCATTATGGCTAGAACCTCAACTATCAAATAAGCATGGTGCTCTTGGTAATTGTTGTCAATTTCCACTAGGTATAAGTAGTACCACCTTCACAAATTATCAAAATATTAGCAATTCTTTGTCGTTAAACTTCTGCATAAATTTCGTTAAACCTCAAATCAACATTTTAACAACATATGTTAAAATGCAATCTCAAAGCCAACATCATACACCTCAAGCAACAATGACTCTTGAGGAGTATACATAAGAAACTCGAGTGAATTCCTCTTGTCATCATCTAGTGATTATAATCTTGAGACCAAGTTTATTTAGATGGGACTATCCGATTCAAACACTTTGGCATCATATCTTCATTTAGGAAAACATGATGTTTTGAAAAACATTATGCCTAAGAAATCCTGCGTTAAGTTTTCATCTTGTTAAAAGGATATTGTATATCCTATGCATTATTCTCTCCTTGCGACATAAATGGTTGTGTTACAAGAGATTTCATTACACCTCATTGGCTAAATGATCTTGAAACGAACAAGTTCTTTGAACTAGCCTATCCAATTCATCTTGTCATACTTATTTTCATAAGCATGATAACTTTATCCCATGCGATAATCTCATTTGTTGAAAGATACTATTTGTATCCATTTCCTTTCAAGCATACATCATAATCTAACCTTGCTCAAACCTTGTGCACATCCAAGGTTAAAACTACACATCTCTAGAACATACACATGATCTATTGAAGTTAGTAACCTCACTTAGATTCTTGTTAAATAATGTTCCAAAGAGCTTTCTTGAGAACGTTTTTAGTTTAACATATTTCATTCTCTAGTCTTAGATGATCAATTCACATTTAAAGTACAAGATGTCATCCATTAGATCATACAATTAGTTGTGTAATTTGAACAACTTTCAATTCTAAACACAAGATTAAAACACATTGTTTATCAAATACACCATTGTTAAAATTCATGTGTATAACATGACATCTTCATCTCCTTAGTTATATTGCATATTAGTTGTGTCACATTAAGCCAAGTATTGGTAAACTATCATCTTTTATACACTTTAATAGGCAAAAGTAGGAGTTCCCATCTTTCTAACATGAGAATGATTACTAGAGAATCTATTGCACTAGAAACTCAATTTGACCTAACGGTTGAATTGCTTCCTGGAGAGAAGTTGGGTTTGTGGAATCACCCGTAAAAATGGTCGTGTTTAGCCTTAATTGAGCACCGCTAGTAATAGTCTCATATTCATTCTCCAACTTGAAAAATCTGTTTTCCTATACTTGCCTAAAGTAAGTGTTAAAACATTGATAGTTTGCCTCGCCTTAGGAATACTAATCAAACAAGTAGTATATATGACTTTTCTTTTAAAACCACTTGCATTGCACTTACATGTGTTGATTACATGTTCTTGTTTGATACGATAAGTTGATCTGACATTATCTTAGTGTTTGATAACTAGTCGAATGTGTAAACCTTAGTACGATTTTATCTTTATAATGCTTGTATTCTTGTTTCATGCTACTAAACGTTTAAACCTAAAACTTTATTTGCATGATACTTAATTTTGAATTAATTTTAGCATGATTAACATGTTACTTATGAAATCATAATATGTCAATTTGATACGTGATAATTACGATATGATAAGTTTGTGTTTGAAAGCTATTAGTTGGCATTCATTATATCTATGTGTACGATCCAAATGATACATGCTCCAAATTGTTATGTCTTAAACATGGCTTGCATGAATCTTTCATCTTGTTTCTTTTGCTTCTTGTCACACTATTTGTTTGCTACATATCCACATATAATATGTCAAAATGCTTTTGGTATGACAAACTTTAGAAGCCTTTTTATCTTACAAATTAAGCACATAGATTGTTGTGTTAATTTACAAGCCAAGTATGCTTAAGCGTCTAAGTCTAACGACAAAACAATCTCAAAATGAAATGTCTTGAATAAAGTTGTATTCTTGCATAATATGATTGTCTTGATGCTATCTTGTATGGTGATTTCTTGTCTACTAAAGTGCAATGTGTTTTGCTTATATAATATGTTATCATTTGATTTCTATCATGTTAACATCTTTTGTCACTAACAAATTTGTTTTGTAGGTTGATAACAAATTATTTGTTATGTCACTTGGTTCTAACTTTTATATGCTCATTTTGCATAATCCCTTTATTGCTATGTAGATTAGTACTATGCTTTATGGGACCCCTACACTTGCATATAGTTTAAAAGCATATAAAATTAAGTTCTAGAGGTTTGGCTTTGCATTTTGTCTTTCAACCGACCTCTTTCCAAATCTCATTTTGCTTCCGCTTTCCAAAATAACCTCCATCATTATTTAGCTATTACAATACTCTAATCCTCTTCACTTCCTATTAGGAAACCACATGCCTCATCATACGATCATCTCGTATTAATCGAGAAGAGGTACGTGACTTTAAGGATGAAGTTCATTGTATGCTAACCATCATCCGTAAAAACATCACTAAGCTCATCTCTTTCAGAAACCCGAATAACCTCCTAAACACTTTGTTGTCATTCCTTATTTGATACATTACACATTATGTTGGATGTCCACCAATTAAGGGGAGAGAAATTCATTCACATAATTGTCTTTTGTCAAAATTTATGTCTCTTAGACTCTACAATACCAACACATAGGTAAACACCACTTAGCTAAAACCGGTTCATGAAACCACAACTAGTTCAACCTTTTTCGCACCAATACCTCATCAAGTGAAAACGCATCATCTGTTTTTACAAAACGTCTTCATCTCCACATATAGGATTTTCCTTAAACTAGCACCTTACAACTTCACTATCTAGAACACCATCATAGGATCTTATCCTTTTCTCGCTTATCATGCATGTCCTTGTCAGTGCAAACGATATATTAATCAAAACAGCCATCACCAACACGTTGGTCCATCCAACTCCCACTCATATAATGTCATTCTCATCCTCATATAGGTACTCATTATTAGTATTTTCCATATTGTCTTCACTTCTTTTCAAAGTGATAATCATACATGTCGGTCAAAACCATGCTAATACTACCTTTCCCATTGTCACCTAGAATAGGTCATTTTTATAATTCGTGTCAATCAATGAACGAATTTATCTTCATCACTTTTATATCTTTTGGTATCTTCATTATAATATTCTTAGATAGAACACATTATTGATTACTCTTGGGTTGAAGCATATGAGAACTTGCTCAAAACAATAGATTGTTAACATCAATAAATCATTCAAATCATAACCCTTATGCATCATTGAAATGCAATGTCCATTCACATTTTTTTTCCTCTTAGCTTTGATCACTTGACATGACGAAAGGATTGCATGAGTCCATATTTTTATATTTGCTATACATACGAGTTTCTAACTCCTTAATAGCTTCCTACCTAATCACCACCACCTTCCATCACCACTTTCACTAATCATCACCACCATGGATTAGCGAAAACTTGCTTTGTAAATGTCAAGTCATCTACCATCACCACATGAATCCTACTAGTAAATCGACACCAACACTAGCACCACTAGTGGCACACTGATGGCAGACTTCATATCTTCTTTCTAGGAATTATTTTGTAGGTTTTATCATATTATATTCTCACTTTTCTTATGATTGTAATTAGAGACTACACTTCATGAGATCTTTGATTATATCATTTATCACTTATATACATCTTATTTTTCTTTGTGAAAAAGATGAAATATATTGCACTAATGTTTTTCATTGTAGGTTCATCATCATATACACTCGATTGTATATAATTTACTCATCTAAGGATGAAGTTTGCATCAATTATTTTTCTTATTTTAGGTGCTTCTTGACACCTTAGAACAAGGAGGAATGTCCTTTAAGCACTCATATTGCATCGTCTATACACTTGGTTGTATATGACATATTTGTCGAAAGACAAAGCTTCTATTATACTAATATTTATTTTGAAGGTTCATCTTGGCCCTAGAGCAAGGGAGCTTCGTCAAGAATTCTTGAATGCATCTTATATACACTTTGTTGTATATCACTTACTCGTTTAATGACGAATATAGTTTTGCACTAATATTTGTTTTGTAGGTTTTAATTATACCCCGGCGCCTCAAACAAGGGGAGCAACAAGTCGGGGAGCATGCACATTTAGCATCATTCTCACTTTTCAACACGCATTTGTGCTTCGATAAAAGTGGAGAAAATAGGCTAACATTGCTATGCATTTTCTTTTCATATATTTCTCATACTTTTGTTGCATAAAACTAACCTTGATGTAGGTTAAACCTCTTTATTTGATCCATGGATCCGCTACCAAACAAGGGACGGATTGTAGTGGACAATTTAACTTCACTAGGGATGATGCAAGCTCGCCTTTTGGGAGAAATTAAGTTAAACTCAAGGACACGCCTTTTTGTTTCGACAAAGGGGAGAAGAGTGTAAGCGGAGAAGGTAATGTAAAGGTAGTAAGGATACAAGTAACTTTTACATTTTACTTTGTTACGTTTACATATATTTGTCATCATCAAAAGGGAGATTGTTAGTGCAAATATTACGATATTTAATCTATCGGTCTCGTTTGTTTTGATTGATGACAAACATGTAACTTGTAAGACATAACGTAAAATGTACAAGTTACTTGTAATCATACGTTGTCTCAACATACATTCAACACCTCTCGATGTCTCAAGTCCTCGTATGTTACAACACATGTTCGTACATTTTTGTTATGTGGCATTATGATCAAACCCATTAACAAATCATTTAGAATGTTTAAAATACGTTTAGAGTCACTAAGTATTTTAATAGGTTAACCATTCTATTTGAACCTCATTTTACATTTTGCATTCACAAGTATTTCATACAAATACTAAAGTTAACTTACACTTGACAAAATATATTTTATTTTGACAAGCACTCTTTACTAAAAGGTAACTAGACATTTTATTAACCAGATTACATAATACATTTTACAAGTTTACCTTGATAAACTTTTTAATCTAAAATGGAAATACATGTTACATCATGTCATGCATCATCTTTGAAATCCTTGGAAGATCACTTGAATAGTTTGGTTAGATTGACACACAATATATCAAATGTGATCTTAGTAAGATATTGTAATATCTTGGAAAGATTTGAAGAAATATTTTTAGCTTTTCTCGTCAGCACCCACGGAACCCTTTTCTATAAAGGCGTAACCCTTTAAAGGGCTCCTTGGTCCGTGGGCGCGCCCCGTCCACTTTTGGCTATAAATAAAGCCCATTGTTTTCTCATTTCTTCACCACTTGAAAGCACATCTTCTCCACCTTCTTGCATACATTTAGATCAATCATTAACAATGTAGTAACACACATTAAACACCCTAATGATCATGATCATAATGCTTCTAACATTCATCTTTGTTGTAAGCATACTCTTTGATCAACCAAGGAAATCTTGGAGATCTAGCCATCTACACTCACCACAAGTTGAAGATCTATCACAAGAAGTTTAGGGAACTTGTGATCTTCATCATGAAGGCTTCCTATCAATGGAAGTTCATTTAGAAGTAGTTATTCATATCCATTAGACATTTGTGTCATGGATCATTAGTGTAAACATCATTGCATCATAACAACACTTTCACCAAACTAGATTAGATGGTTTATGTGTTTGTGCCATAAAACACAAGGTTTATTATGTTGGGCCATAAAACATATTGGGAGTGGTTGTACCTTTGTAAAAGAACTCGACATCTAGCTTAGTGTCGAAATATTGTATAAGCGACGTTAGGTTGATTCTACCTCGAACTAGAACCCGGTATTTAGCTTTGTACCGGAAAAGTGTAAGCGACGATTGTAAGGTTTTCTCCATGAGAAGGAAGCTTGTTGATTTAGTGAAGTAACTCTCGAGTTGGGTACTCGGGAGTGGAGTAAGTGAAAGGAGATCCGTGACCGAACGACTATAAATCCTCGTGTTCGGTTTGCACTTTCCTTTCTTTATCTCTTTACTTTTATACTTGCACTATACTATTGTTTGTGATGTGGTTTGATGTTCATGATTGTGTGACAACTTGGTTTACCATGCTTTATATTAGTCACAAACAATAATTGGTACTTTCATATTATAACAAGCTTCATGTTTATTTGATACTAAAGATCTAAAGTTTTTTTAAACGGTAACGTATTCACCCCCCTCTACGTTTTCACAGTACTTATAAAGATAATGAAAACTAAATACTCAAGAAGTCATGTGAGTTAATTTAAAGAGTATAATTATTATTATTATACAAATATATATAATAAATATTAAATATATAATTAGCACTTAGCACTTTGCATCATTTGCCTTGAAAAATCGTCCGATTTTTATAAAACAAAGCTTTTAGTTTTTATGGCAATTTTTATCCGAAACAATTCTAAAAGGTGTATATGTTGATTCTCGAGACACTCTTGTGATTTAATAATATTTTTTGAACATTATAATTTAGTATGCATTTTGAAACTCTATCGATTTAATAATATCGTTTTCGGGCGATTTTTATGGGCTAGCCGCTCGCTGAACTGAATACGGAGTGTGTTTTGAAAAGTAAAGTTTGTATGACTATTCCTAAAGAGGATGATAGTGGGTATACTATGGCGATCATTAAAGTTGAATATGAATGGACGCCTCCTCATTGTGATACGTGTAAAGTTTTTGTGCATGATCGTATCAATTGCCCAAAATGTGTTAAGGAGACTGTTTGTAGTGACGTTAATGTGGCTGCTAAGGGTACTTCATCTACTATGGACAAGGCAAAATAGGGTTTTATTGAGGTTAAGAGCATAAAAGATAAGAGTAAAAAGACTGGGGTTCATGCGCCTCTGAAAAATGTCGTTTCGTTGTATTGATGTGAGTAAAGGGGCTAAATTTAGCCCTTGAAACCCAAAGCAGAAGTATGTTCCTGTCTCGAACAAGCCGGATGCTAGTAAGGAAGAAAGTACGGGGACAATTATTACTACATCAAACCAATTTGATGCTCTTGATATGGACGATACTGATGTGAATGGTATTCCTTGTACTACTCATATTGTTGAGAAAATTGGGAAGCTTGAAAAGCTTATTTTTATGGAAAAGCTACTCTTGTGGATGATAATGGTAAGCCCCTTAAAATGGTGCAGGTTTCGGCTAAGCCTAGTTCTTCTTCTTCTCCATGTACGTCTTCGAAAAATATGAGCAACCCATACTCTAAAGTGGGTGAAGTAGTTGTTACTGAAAGTGATGAGGACGACGTACTTGAGCCGGATAATGATAAGGCAAAGTTTTTTGCTTCATCTTATGGCTATCATGAGGTAGAAGATTATTTTGAGTATGATGTCAAGCTTCAAGGTCGTGGAGGATGTAATTTTATGTTTAGTAGGTCATAAGATTGATATGTCTTTCTTATGTAGTGATTTTGGTTGTTGCATATTTGGTGCTTGTTCAATGCCCATGTAACGGGCCGAGATGCGAGACTCACTCTCATTCATTGTGCTTAACGTTTTTTGAAGTAGTATATTTACCGGGGTGATCCCCTTTTACCCGAAAAAATAAATAAAATAAAAATGAAGCACGTGTTACAATGATATAAAAATAAATACAAGTAGGAAACTATTTATTACTAGAAATTTGAGAAGACGATAAATGTTAATGAATACTTTTAATGAATAATTATCATAATATGAATTGTAGTTAGATATTATCATATTGTAAATGTTAATGAATATTAAAAAACACTTAATTATATACTCTCGTGGTTTTTATAAAGAATGACGTCGCGTATGCGTAAATGGCCTTATGGCCATATGTAAACCTTGTGCAGACGTGTTTTCAATTTGCAGCAACACAATATGAATTGTATTTTAATTTCTATTTTGATATTTTCTAGTACTCATCAGTAACCACAGATTAATAGTTGCTTACTCAATGTTTCAGTTGTCATTCATGAGTTTTATCGAATGGAAAATTACAATTTTTAAGCATGTCAAGCAAGAACTAATTAATTCATCACATGGGTTTTTCGGTAAATTTCAATCGTATTTGTTTACTTTTGTTTACACATACGATAAATGGGCTACACTAATTTAACAGCTGGTATCATGTATGGCGTGTATCTTTAACAACTGGTATCATCATAGCTGCGGTCGAGCCCGGGAGCTTGTACGTTGTGCGTAGCTTGGTTCTTAGATTGGCACCCCATGTGAGCTTGTATGTTAGGCATGGTGAATCCAACTTCGATCCCTAACATATACATGCGGATAGTGGGCCGTGTAAATAATAATAATGTTTTCTTTTTCGTAAATAAGATTGGCAAATGCATATTGATTTAGTTGTATGCTCAACTTTTAGTACTAATGATATAAGTTTCTTCGAGTTGATGTTTTTTTTTTTTTTTTTTTTTTTGGTAGTGGAGTAATCTCGCACTCCCAAATATATTAACCAAAAAAGTTTAAGTAGAATGGATATGAGTGAAATCCATATCTCAAATTCGTAGATACATGTGGATAAATCTTACATAACAGGATACTTTATGTAATGGATGTTCACAAACCATGTAATGGATGGAAGGTATGTTATGTTTCACCGAAACCACAACATAATTAAATTTTTTGTTCTCAAACATTATGTAAAGCAAGAAGTAAAATCAAAACCTTCAATGACTGAAAGTTTAAGCAATGTTGATGGTGACGTTAATATGATGAATGGTCATCAACCAATTTCGTGGTTGTTTATTAGAGAATCTAAATAACATGAAAGATGGGCTTCTTTGGACTTTAAACTTACTTTCTTTCATTTTTGAGATTTAGAGACGATTAACAAGTATCTTTTGCTTGAAAGACGCTTGATTCATGCGAATTCCATGCTTGCTTGCTACTTTTGGTGTTTAACATATATCGACCAATAAATCATTACTACACAAATGAGCTAATGCTATGGAAATTTCCAACGGAAAATTACCGTAGCAAATATGCAATGGTTTTGTAACAAAGTTGCAATGGATTAGTAACTACACAAAACCCGTTACGAATCCGTTGCAAAAACATAACTAATATTTTTTTACTTATTTTTAAATTTTCTATTTCAAATCCGTTTAAAATATTCAAAATCTGTTACGGATTTTCAATGGAATATTAAAAATAAATATAAAAAGATACTTTTATTAGTTTCCGTTGGAAATCCATTGCAAATTTTTAAACAATTGCAACGGATTTGCAATGGTTAAAATAATAATTTAATTTCAATTTATTTTTAATATTCCGTTACAAGTCGGTTGCTAAATTTTTACGATAATTGCAACGAACCATTAAAATGAAATTTAAAGAAACCATTATCAAATATCGTTGCAAAATTGTGACAAAATTGTCGCTGCAAAATTTCAAAATCGACGGAGATGCCGTCGCTACTTTGGGCGATGGCCCAAAAATATATCTAGTCAAGTACGTGAAATATAGAAGCCAATATTGGATCGAGAAGTTGTCGCCATTTGACCACGAACATTCCAGATAGCCTAATAATTTTGACAACACAATGCGAGTTATTTCCATCTCTAACGACGTGCTTGATTTCTAGCAAGACGTTATCTCCAAAGATCCCAAGTTTCCTCCCCACTAAACCAAGCCGTTATAATGAATCGGTTTTGGCAATACCGCCACCAAGGGGGCTTTTGAAAATATAGAAGGGGTGAGTACGTTCCCGTTTAAAAACTTAAATTACTTGTATCAAATAACCGATCAAGTGTGATGGAATTTGATTTTTTTGTTGATTCGATCATCATTAATAGCACTTCACTCCCTTTTCGCTATTACCTTAGAGAACGAACTTCATGCGGATACCTTCTCATACTAGACTACAACGGTTAAGTACCCAACTTAGGAGCTTGTTTTGCAATATTCGCGTCAGTATTTCCTAAAATAGGTATCATCGTGTCCATTTACAATATTCCTTAGCCACTCTTAGGTTGTGTGCATAATGAGGTTTGCACATAAAACCTCTGGCGAGGATATCGAAGTGTTTGACCACTAGTTCACTTTGTATGTGTTTATCCTTAACAACCTAATGCCTATAAATACAAGGTAAAAACTAACACACCATTGTATAACTATATACCACAAATTATGATTAGTCTTCCCATCTCTAGTTTAGTAGATCGAAATCTAGGAGAGACTCCCTTTTGAAGTGACAAAATCCCCAACTTCAAATTCTATTGGATCTTGTTTCACGGATTGTCTTAATCTTTTCGTCTGTCGCCAAAATAACATCCGTACTCGCTAATTCTCTTCTCGTGACTTCTTCCCAATACAAGGGTGTCCTACATTTCCTACCTATACTCGATTGGTAGCTATTGTTGTAGGCAAACTCGACTGAAGGCAAATGATAATCCCAATTGCCTCCAAAATCAATGACACAAGCTCGCAACATATTTTCTAAGGTTTGTATTGTCCTCTCGCTTTGTCCATCAGTTTGTGGATGAAATGTCGTACTCATATTCAATCGTATGCCAAGATCTTGAAAACACTTCCAAAAATTTGAAGTGAAACGTCCATCTATATCATAAACTATAGAAACGGGCACGCCATGACGCGCCACTATCTCATCCACGTAGTTTTTTGCAAATTTACAAACGGGTTAATTTTCTTTAATTGGAATAAAATGGGCACTTTTCGTCAATCAATCAACAATTACCCAAATGGCATCATAATCCTCATCGTCTTGGGCAATTTTGTAACAAAATCCATTGTGATCTTTTTCCTTTCCAAATCGGAATTTCAAATGGTTGAACCTTTCCATAAGGCTTTTGTTGTTCGGCAAGTCAAACACATCTCGACATACTTCACACAATCTCTTTTCATACCCGGCCACCAATTATTTCTCTTTAAATCAAGATATATTTTGTAGCCCCCGGATGAATCAAATACTTTGACTTGTGAGCTTTTTCCAAAAGTAGATCTTTGGTGTCACACCTAACCGGAATGTAAACTTTTCCGAGACGAGTCTTGGTTCCACGACTATCATCTACTAGGTAAGGAATTTGAGATAGAATGGGCTCAATCTTCCAATTCTCATCCTTCAACTCTTCCTTTTGAGCCAATTTGATTCGTTCAAAGAGATCAGATGTGACAGCCATAGCCATCTATAACGAACTAATCTGGGTTCTATGAGACTAGTTATATTCAAAGAAATTAGTTTTATTTTTATTTTTTAACACATAAATTAGTTTTATTACCAATTTATTGTAGTTTTTTAAGTTTAGTTTTGTTTTATTGTTCAATGTTTTATAAACTAATTTTACAACTTTTTCTCAAGTTTTGATATCTCCGTCACATATTTTCACTACTCCCGCCCATTTTTTTCCCCCAAAATAAAATTTACATTTTCATTATCCCTCCAATAGTTATCTAGGTCACATAACCCACACTTATCTCATCCCCTTCGTATTTTCTCTCTTCTCTGCCACCAACCACAAACCATCATTGCTTTTCCTTGCTAGTCACCTCTCACAATAAGTCAATTTCTTCTTTACCCACCACAGACTCTCGTGATTTGCTAGTGCTACTCGCGATTTCAGGTCCACATTCCCACGAATCAGGTAATGTGCTATATGCTCAATTTAATCATCAATTTAAGTTGTTTATGAGCCAATTTCGTGTTTGGTTGACTTTAGGAACTAGGGTTCATGCAAACTCGAATCTATATGAACTTTGAGCATGCTTTTTGCTGCAATTGACGCTCATTTCAAGATAGTTTCTTGTAATTTTATATCATCACATGTTTAATTTGAGGTATTACATGTTTTGTTGTTTTTGTTACAAAATCTTGAGAGATTGTTTTGTTAAGGTTTAAAAGTGCACAGTTTGTTAATCTCTGAAAATGGCCCATTTACCGTGAACTTTTGGATGTTCATATGTATGTGTTATGGGTGATTATGACATTTACGTGTTAAGTTTTGAATTTTATTTTTGATTTTGACTTTAGAGGCTCATTTTCAGTATTTGTGACAATGCTTGAATTTGTTAGGAAAATTAATTTGGGATTTAGATATATGTATGCTTAACACCAGGTATTTACTATTTAAATATAAGGTAATGGTCATCTGAATTTACTCTTACAATGGCTTTTGCTATTGTTTATATTATACAAGGAATGAAAGACTAATTTACATAGTTAATTGCATTGACACCATCATTCTACCTCTGCCATTACAGCCGCAACAAGGCTACAAGTTCACAACCGTTGGGCCTGATATATGGAAACAACAATTCAGTATTCTTAATAACTTGTGTGTTCCAGATATTTCTGATGAAAAAGAGGATGAAGTGCAGTGGGTTGACAACATTGGTGGAAAAAGAAGGTTCTCTATCAAGAGGGTTTGGAAGATTTTTAAAGAAGATGGAAATGAAGTTAACTGGCACAAAGTGGTCTGGTACTCATAGTGTAACCCAAGACATGCTTTTATATTGTGGTTATCTCTGCTTGGAAGACGTACTACTCAAGATAGATTGATGGAACGGAATAATAATGGAATATTTCTATGTCCCTTATGCAAATCAGTTAATGATACTCATGAGCATCTCTTCTTTAACTGCAAGTACTCTGAGTGGATTTGGGACAAAGTTAAAGAGAAGATTAATATGAGAATGTGGGATTTGAACTGGAGAAATGTGGTAGATATCATTGCAAAGGGGAGATACAACAATTCCATTAAAAATTGTATGCATAAGATGGTTATTGCTACTGTTGTATATTTTATATGGAGGGAAAGGAATCAAAGACTATTTTCTCAAATTGAAAAGAGTAGCCAAAGTTTTTTTGGTGTACAAATAATAATAATGTTTTCTTTTCCGTAAATAAGATTGGCAAATGATAATGATGTAAAATAGTTAATGCATATTGATTTAGTTGTATGCTCAACTTTTAGTACTAATGATATAAGTTTCATAGAGTTGATGTTCGCAAACCATGTAATGGATGGTAGGTGTGTTATATGTTTCACCAAAACCACAACATAATGGTCGGGCTTTTAGTTTGGTTCAAATACCTTAAATTTTTTGTTCTCAAACATTATGTAAAGCAGGAAGTAAAATCAAAACCTTCAATGACCGAAAGTTTAAACAATGTTGATGGTGATGTTAATATGATGAATAGTCATCAACCAATTTCGTGGTTGTTTATTAGAGAATCTAAATAACATGAAAGATGGGCTTCTTTGGACTTTAAACTTACTTTCTTCCATTTTTGAGATTTAGAGACGATTAACAAGTATGTTTTGCTTGAAAGAAGTTTGAGTCATGCGAATTCCGTGCTTGCTTGCTGCCTTTGGTGTTTCTGTTAAACAGATATCGACCAATAAATCACTACTACACAAGTGAGCTAATGCTACGGAAATTTCCAAATGAAAATTACCGTAGCAAATATGCAACGGTTTTGTAACAAAGTTGCAATGGATTAGTAACAATACAAAAACCCGTTACAAATCCGTTGCAAAAACTTGAATATTACGGAGTATATTTTTTTACTTATTTTTAAATATTCCATTTCAAATCCGTAAAAAATATTCAAAATCTGTTACGGATTTGCAACGGAATATTAAAAATAAATATAAAAATATATTATTAGTTTCAAGTTGGAAATCCGTTGCAAATTTTCAAACAATTGCAACGGATTTGCAATGGGTAAAAATAATAATTTAATTTCAATTTATTTTTAATATTCTGTTACAAGCCCGTTGCTAAATCGTTACGAAAATTGCAACGAACCATTAAAATGAAATTTAAAGAGACCATTATCAAATATTGTTGCAGAATTGTGACAAATTGTCGCTGCAAAATTTCAGAATCGACGGAGACGCCGTTGCCTCTTTGGCGACGGCCCAAAAATATATCTAGTTAAGTACGTGAAATATAGAAGCGAAGATTGGATCAAGAAGTTGTCGCCATTTGACCACGAACATTCCAGATAGCCTAATAAGTGTGACGACACAATACATACGTTATTTCCATCTCTAACGACGTGCTTGATTTCTAGCAGAACGTCATCTCCAAAAATCCCAACTTTCCTCCCCACTTTTCAAGACTACGGACATGGTTAAAAAACCAAGGCGTTATAATGAATCGGTTTGGATTGGAAATACCGCCACTAAGGGGGTTGTGGAAAACGTAGAAGGGATGAATACGTTCCCGTTTAAAAACTTAAATTTTTCGTATCAAATAACCGATCAAGTGTGATGAAATATGATTTATTTGTTGATTCGATCATTATGAATAGCACTTCACTCCCTCTTCGCTATTACCTTAGAGAACGAACTTCATCCGGATACCTTCTCATACTAGGCTACAACGGTTAAGTACCCAACTAAGGAGGTTGAAAAGCTTGTTTTGCAATATTCGCATTTGTATTTCCTAAAATAGGTATCATCATGCCATTTACTATATTCCCTAGCCACTCTTAGGTTGTGTACATAATGAGGTTTGAACGTAAGACCTCTTGCGAGGATATCGGAGTGTTTGACCACTAGTTCACTGCGTATATGTTTATCCTTAACAACCTAACGCCTATAAATACAAGGTAAAAACCAACACATCATTGTATAAGCTGGCCAAAGTAAAAATGTAAAATGACTAAAATGTCCTCATGTATCAATACAAGTTGCCCAAAACATATAAAGTTGCCCTAAAAACAATACCTTACCAAACATGACATATACTTTCAAAACGTGACAGGCACTGATTGGGTCCAAAAATGTCATTGGGCAGCCGTTCTAAAATAAACACGCTGAAAAAACGGTCCGAAAAGTAAATAGGGTCAGGGCAACTGGGGCTTTCCTATCATTATCCCTTTAAAATATCACAATTTGTTTACATAAATGTCCTTGTGCGATTTTCTTTGAAAATTTGATCCATATGTATTTCTTTTAATATTGTTTTTGAGTAGCATGAAAAACTTTAAGGCATCTTTGCAAAAATAGTCCTTGAGCGAATTTTTTAAAAATCGCATGAAACTATTTATCCTTAGTTATATCTAACATTGTTTTTCACTTTTAAAGTGAAGGCCTAAGTGTTAAAAAAATTGTACAAGGATTAAGTTCATGAAAATAATTTGCATAGGGACCGGTTTTGCAAATTATAAAAGAAGAACTAATTTTGTAAAAAGAGTTTTACAGCAGGGACTAAAATCACAAAAGGACCTATTTTACGAAAAAAAATCGCAAAAGGACCTTATTTGCAATAGAGAAAATAAAAAAGGACCTATTTTGCAAAAGAAACAAATTGCAAAGGACCATGTTTGCTTAAAAAGACACTTTTTAACTGGTTTAGCCGGTGCAACCGATTTACGAGTTACCCACATTTCATATGGTACTAAAATGAAAGCTGACGTGTCACATGAGTAATATTTTAGGTAGACGTATCATAACGGTGTATATGAGAAAGTACACGCTATTGTATGTATGACTTAAACTCTAATATAATTGGTCATTATCCACTTTCGTGGGGTTCTCTAATTGTGAATTTTTGTCTTCGCATTAACGAGGGCCTTATCGGACTTTGATTTATGAGAGATAATAGACTCTTTCGTTTGATAACTCTCACATAAATGTTGTATTTGATTAAAAAATATACTTGCATGCAACTTGCATGATGCAAGGTTGATCATCTATGGTTTGAGGTTATGTGAAACTAGTGCATATATTTTTGTATGGAGAATTTTTGAATTTAGATACCTGAGTAGTTGATTGTATATGAACAAAATAAAGCAATTAATATATTGTGGTCACTGAAGAGTTATACCTTTATTATTTTATGTGATACCAAATTACATAGACAAGCATATATACAAACTATGCATTTTAAAAATAGAATCATACCATGCATGTTTTTATTATAGATAGGGTTATAACAAGTGTATATGCTTGCTACCAATAGTTTTTACGCATGGTTACAACTTATGATTTACGCCCATCATCCTCCACTTTAGCTGTCACCATTTTTCCAGACCCACCTTTTCCACCAGAACCTTTTCCACCGGAACCTTTTCCATAACCATGACTGGAGCCATAACCAGTACCAATTCCACCCCAGCCTCCGCGTCCGCCTCCGCCTCTGCCTTTGCCTCCGCCTCCGCCTCCAGAGCCCTCACCACCATCTTTTCCACCAGAACCCGAACCTGCACCTGCACCTGCACCATCACTTGTACCACCTCCCCCTCCCGCTCCACCTAAACCTGAACCTGAACTCGAACTCGAACTCGAACTCGAACTCAAATTTGAATGTGAACCTGATCCACCATTTGTTCCACCTCGCCACCAGAGCCACTGCCGCCACCACCAGCAGCAATTCCCTTTTCGAAACCAACTCCTCCTTCAAACCATGCTCCACCACCGCCTCCTATGCCCCCTCTATGTCCATGTCCAATAAATGTCTTTTCTTTCTCTTCTGGGTGTTTTCTACCATCAGCAATGTTGAAGGAGCAAATTAGAAAGCTAATACAAGCAGGTAGTAGAAGCTTGAAAGCCATCATATATCCTCCTTTGATGAGTTACTGATGAATTAGAAGGCATTGTGTGAAGAAGCATCGCAATATCACTAGTATATATAGGGATTCAAATGGACACTAATTGACATAGTTGAGATATAATTATATTAAGCAATCTTTTGCTCGAAATTATAGACAAGTAATTAATGTTCTATGCTCTCAGTGTGCAAAAGCATACAATTACTTTTCTATTTCACCACAAAGTAACTCTGATTAACTTTTATCAATTAATTTTGTTTGTATATTAGGGAAGTTATCTGATGAGAAGAAAAAATAAAATGAGAAAGATGAGAATGATTTCGAGCCACATATTTTAAATAGGAAGGAGTAATATTTACTTAAAACACTCGCAATAAAATTTATGGTTGATTCGAATCAATACCTCTTGCACTACTTAAAATCACCATCGTAGAACTTAGTGGTAAATGATAAGTCACATAACCCTTTTACAAGATTCGTATGATTCAAAAATCAGTAGGTACACATTTGGGTGATCAAAGAATGGATCATAAATGGTCATGTGATAAACCTTATCCATGTACATCTGAGTCAAAAACTCCCACTCACAAAGAATCTAATTAAACAAGAAAAACCTTATCCATGTACTTGAGCAGTCATGAACGACTTATTATATATACAAAATTTAAACCCGTGAGATGACGCCTATAAAATAAGATTCTTACTCACTCACGGGACTATGTTTAGTGTTAATATCGTACATAATGAATGACTTTATAATCAAGTAATATGATGCAACTGTATATAATCACTCAACTTTATATGCGTTTAAATACCAACATTTTTATTCTTTTCGTGTGTTAATATATATTTCGCTATCCTATGTGATTTTCAGTTTGTCATCATTTGCCGCAATATAAATGCATGTTTGTGCATAGCATATTACGTACCGTACGAGATGGCTAGGAGGTAGACGGCTCAAATTAAACCCAATTATTTAATTAATTACTCAGCTTTATGTGTGAGAACAATCATCCATATTCATTATTAAGCTTGAAAGGTTCAATCAAAGCATAAACACGGTTTTTGAACAAAATGGAAGATTGGTATTGAGTACAGAATAGTGCTGCTTTTGCTTCTTATGTACATATATAGGCTTGTAACTAATAATTATCATAATATGAATTGTAGTTAGATATTATCATATTGTTAATGTTAATGAATATTAACAAAACGCTTAATTATATACTCTCACGCTTTTGATAAAGGATGACGTTGCGTATGCGTAAATGGCCTTATGGCCATATGTAAACCTTGTGCAGACGTGTTTTCAATTTGCAGCAACACAATATGAATTGTATTTTAATTTCTATTTTGATATTTTCTAGTACTTATCAGTAACCACAGATTAATAGTTGCTTACTCAGTGTTTCAGTTGTCATTCATGAGTTTTATTGAATGGAAAATTACAATTTTTAAGCATGTCAAGCAACAACTAATTAATTCATCACACTGGTTTTTCGGTAAATTTCAATCGTATTTGTTTACATATACGATAAATGGGCCACACCAATTTAACAGCTGGTATCATGTATGGCATGTATCTTTAACAACGGGTATCATCATAGCTGCGGTCGAGCCTGGGAGCTTGTATGTTGTGCGTAGCTGGGTTCTTAGATTGGCACCCCATGGGAGCTTGTATGTTAGGCATGGTGAATCCAACTTCGACCCCTAACATATACATGCGGATAGTGGGCCGTGGTGTACAGATAATAATAATGTTTTCCTTTCCGTAAATAAGATTGGCAAATGATAATGATGTAAAATAGTTAATGCATATTGATTTAGTTGTATGCTCAACTTTTAGTACTAATGATATAAGTTTATAAGTTTCTTCGAGTTGATGTTCACAAACCATGTAATGGATGGTATTTTTTAGGTAAAGGGGAGTAATCCTGCACCCTGGTAAATATATTAACCAAATAAACGTTTAAGTACAATGTATATGAGTGAAATCCCATATATCAGCCCGTTACATAGGCATAGAGCTTACATAACAAGATACTTCCTATTTTCGAAACAAGAAAACAAACCACTACTCAAATGATAACAAATGACACAACGAATAAGATTACTTCCTAGGACCTTGAAACTTTGTGCCATACATGGCATTAAAGTTATCCAAATTCCAGGAAGATCACGAACCGCTTTGCATAGTCATCAAAGTCATATTCATCATAGTCATCTTCAAACTCCCGGCCACCGCCAAATATATTAGCGACTCATCAAATGGGTTAGCAACAACCTCATCTTCGTAATCGACACCTCAATCTCTCCCACTTTAGAAAAGGGTTAGCTCTCTTAGTAGAAGAGGTAGACGGAATAGGTTGACCATCATCATCCACAAGAGTAGCTTTCCATCAATAATTAGTTTTCAAGCTTACCAATTTTCTCAACTATGGGAGTAGAACCAACATCTATTGTTCCCATTGAATCACTCACAAGTGAACATGTGATGTATAACCGCCTTAATCGACTCATCCTCATTAACCTCCATTGTACGACCATTATCCACATCTCGTATCGTCCATATTAAGAGCATCATACCGATTAGACGTAGTGATCCCGATTCCACTCGAACTAGCCACATTAGAAGCCATCGTTTTACCGACATTTACTTTCTTGGGTTCGGGAGGAGGCTTTTGGGCCGATATTCAAAATGCTTGCCCACCACAGATTTAGTAGAACCTCCTCGACCGGATTCGGCCGAACTTGTTTTCCTTCTTCTTATTGTTAACGATCAAAACCATCACTTACGCCCTTATGAGGTTGAGCGATCGGAATCACAACCTTAGGACAATCCACCAAAGTATGTCCAAATACCCGACATTTCTCACATTTAGGCGATTTCCATTCATATTCAACACGGATCTTCTCAATAGTCGAACCCGCACCATCAAGTAAAGGAATCTCGACGGAGGGTCGTCCCTAAGAACCTCATCCGACTTCACATCAATCATACACCTAGCAAACTACTACGGCCCCAAGATTCTTTGCACATTTGACTAGTAAAAGCATCTAACCTTTTGGGCGTACTCAATCAATGTAGCAAGAAGATCGAGTCCGTCATCGAAAACATAGCTAAAGGAACATCATGGAATTTAACCCACACCGAATGTTAGTCAAATCCTCTTTAAGCAAGTTGGTGTTCAATGTCCATGGTTTAAGAATAATAGGAACATTACGAATCAACCAAGGACCATTATCAAGAACATCATCAACGCCTTTTTCGAATTAAACTTGAAGAAGAAGAATCCTTTAGCATTCATCATAACCTTTTGTAAACCATACTTAGCCCACGATTGCGAACATAATAGTCAACAACAGGAAAGCAAGGCGTTGACCAAGGAAGTATCCGTAGAGTATTCTCAAACCTCATGTTCACCTCTTCCACCACTTTCATTGGGACCGAAAGGTCAACATCATTCTTCTTTTTGTCGCATTCTAGCCTCCGAAAATTAGATACGTGTTTCGGGCTTCATTAGTAGCAACACCAGTAAGAAACCGACTTAACTCCATTACCACTAGTAGTAACAACCTTGGGTGCATTAGGATCGAAGTAACACAATGAGTAGTACCATACATCCGGGATTGCATAGCCACATCAAAACTCGACAGGAGTATTTGTTGAATAAACTTTAGTACCATTCTTATCCATGTACTCGAGAGAACGAACTTCGTATGGAGTCATGAACGACTTATAATATATAAGAAATTTAAACCCGTCAGATGACGCCTAAGAAATTAGATTCTAACTCACTCACGGGACTATGTTTAGTATTAATATCGTATGTATTGAATGACTTTATAATCAAATAACATGATGCAACTGTATATAATCACCCAACTTTGTATGCATTTAAATACCAACATCTTTAGTCTTTTCGTGTGTTAATATATGTTTCGCTATCCTATGTGATTTTAAGTTTTCCATCATTTGCCGCAACATAAATGCATTATTGTACATAGCATATTACGTAAATTGCTAGGAGGTAGATGGAACAAATTAAACACAATTATTTTATAACTACTCAGCTTTATGTGTGATACCAATCATGCACATTCACTATTAAGCTCGTAAGGTTCAATCAAAGCACAAACACGGTTTTTGAACAAAATGGAAGATTGGTTTTGAGTACAGAACGAAGAGTGCAGGTCTAACTTCCTTATGTACACATATAGGCATGTAACGAACTAGGACGGAACCAAGACACATATTAACCAGATGTGTTTATGAAAAACAATAAAAAAAATGGTAGAAAGGATGCATTTATGAAAATAAATCGAAATGGACCTAATTTGCTACAGGGAAAATGGAAAAAGGATCTAATTTGCAAAAGAAACAAATAGCAAAGGAACAGATTTGCTTAAAAAGTCACTTTTTAACCGGTTTACCAGTGACCCACGTATCATATTGGTACAAAAATGAAAGCTGAAAAATCACACGAGTAAAATTTTGGGTAGACGTATCATAACGTTATATATGAGAAAATACACGCTATTGTACGTATGACATAAACCCTAATATAAATGGTGGGTATCCACTTTCGTAGTTTCTTTAATTGTGAATTTTTGTCTTCGCATGAACGAGGTCCTTGTTGGACTTTCATTTAAGAGAGATAATAGACTCTTTCGTTTGAGAACTCTCACATAAATGTTGTATTTGATTAAAAAATATACTTGCATGCAAGGTTGATCATCCATGGTTTGAGGTTCTGTGAAACTAGTGCAGGTATTTTGTATGGAGAGTTTTTGAATTTAGATACTTGAATAGTTAATTATATATGAACAAAATGAAGCAATTAATATATTGGTCGCTGAAGAGTTATACCTTTATTATTTTATGTGATACGAAATTACATAGATACGCAGATATGCAAACTATGCATTTTAAATACAAAATCGTACCATGCATGTTTTTATTATAGGGTTATAACAAGTGTATAGACTTGCTATAACCAATAGTTCTATGCATAGTCACAACTTATGATTTACGCCCATCATCCTCCACTTTAGTTGTCACCATCTTTTCCAGACCCATCTTTTCCACCATAACCTTTTCCACCATGACCTTTTCCATGAGAACCTTTTCCATAACCATGACCAGAGCCATAACCATAACCAGAGCCGTAACCATAACCTTTTCCATGAGAACCTTTTCCACCAGAACCTTCTCCACCCCCGCCTCCGCCTCCGCCTCCACCACCTTCACCAACTCCATAGCCTTCACCACCTTTAGAGCCACGATCAGACTTTCCCTTTTGGTAACCAACCCCATCTTCAAACCATGCTCCACCACCGCCACTTATGCCCTCTCCATGCCCATGCTCCATGATTCGTGCCAAACCGTCAAGTTTTGTCACACAAGCTGACCACTTGTGAATGGTCAACCGTAACAAACTTCAAACAGCTCAGACACCAAATGCAATGAAGATCAGGAGAGAATAGGGTTTCCCCGGGTCGTTATGTCCCAGCGAGTTATGCGATGAATCACCAAACGAATAGTGATCGAGAGATTTGAACGGAAAAGAGGATTTGATTTATTATAACTACAGAAAAAGTAAATAAACTACAAGGGCTTAAATGCAAATTAAAGAAAATTAAAAAGATAAAATATATTAAATAAATGCTATCACTATTTTAAAAATGATGTTTTTGATTTTCTTTATAAAACTTAAATTAAAAACTACGTGACGTCTTAAAGAAAATGTAAAACCGAAACAATATTAATCCTAAAAATATGAAAATAACATTTTACAAACCTAATGATAATAGAAAATTTTTAGAAAAATAAAATTATTTTTAAAACTATTTATCTAATTATTATTAATTAAAAACTATTTTTAACTATTTAATAATAGCCTAAATTACAAGAAAATATGAAATAAAGCTAGAAAAATAAAATTATGACTTGGAAAAATCTAAAATAACAAAAGAGAATTTTCAAAACTATTTTTGTATTTTTCTGATTATTTTTCTGTTTTCTATGAATTAAAAACTATTTAACACTAATTAAATTGCTTAAAAAGACAAATTTAACTAAGAAAAATCTGGAAAAATATTTTTTAAACTTTTTATATTTATCTTAACCTAAGAAAAATGAGAAATTATTTTTTTGAAACTTTTCTGATTTATTTGTATTAAATGCTAATTAAAAATGCTTAAAAACTAATTTAAATAGGGAAAAATAGCAAACAGTGTAGGAAAATGTGAAAATTCAAGAAAACTCTAAAACAATATTATGAATCTAAGAAAATATAAAACAAGGGCTCTGTGTGTAGGATTATGCAATCAGAATACAAGTGCTTATAAATAAGACTTGAATAAGCCAATGGTACCAAATAAGCACCAAACCGGCACAGAGCCTATAATATGCTAAAAACACTCAAAAGCAACTAAATACTACTAACCTAAACCACTGAAATACAAATTACAAAGATTTGATGTTTTGAGTTTTAAGTCTGAAACACAGTTTGGGACCTACTTTATGGATTAAAATAAGCACTTAGAATAGCCGAACTAAAACCAAAAGTGGGGACCTAAAGTAGACCTGGTTGGCTACTTGTAAACCAAAATTGAGACCAAGATAAGCTCAATTGATCTCGTGCAGTCGCACAAACCCTGTGCGCACTCGGTGATTGAATAAGTCGATTACAGGGGCATTTGTGCCCATCTTGACAAGTAGCTTTAGAGCTTATAAAAATTTGACAAAAACCTACAAAAATGAGATTAAGAAAATAGACCAAGTGAACTTTAAAACCCATGATTTCATTTGATTTGATCCGAAAATGAAGCAATGAAAAATCCTCTCATTGGCTCAAAATGACTTTTCAAGTTTTGACTTTTGAAGCAGAAATGAAATGTTGACTAAATTGAGTTTTGATCTTAAACCATGAGCTGATTATGATGTAATATGACAAAATAAAGCTAATGCAACCTATGTCTATGATATCTAAGCATAAATCAAGCTTTTGATTTGACAAAATCACAACAGTTAAGCTATTAAGACAGTTGAAAGGTAATTTTGACTTTTGATGTTATAAGGTGCACTATAATGACTGCAATGAGTTCAAATGAGCTAACCAAACCTAGAGCAACAAGTTTTAACTACTGAATAAACCTCGAATACAGTTTTGCTATTTAAACCAAACACTACTTAAAATCACTAATTTGCAATTAAAATGAAACAACCACTGAACTAGTTCATTCTACTACTTAAACTAAATCTAGCCACCCTAATTATAACTAAATAAACAGGTTTGAACTACTAATGATCACAGATTCAAATATAAGCATAAAATGCAATACTGAATTAAAAATGGAAATGAGAATAATACTCACAAGGACCCAACTTATATTGCAGCTTAAACACAACCCAAACTATACTACTCTTATACCAAAACCAATCCAAAATAGCACTGCATCAACCCATATCATCACCAAATCCAAATCAATCTCAGCAGTTGACTTTTGTTGACCATATACCAAATTTGATTGAAATTGTTTTCCAAGCTTACCAAAAGCTATATGAAGCTTAAGTAAACCTGGTTGAACTTAAAAATAAGCTAATAGAAGCTTGTACATAAGAATTTGAAACCGAAATGTGCAACAAGAAACATGAAACTTGGAACTTATATAAAACTTGATTGATACTCAAAAGCACATTACAATGATGATTTAACTTAAGTGTGATACATAGAAACTGAAATTACAACCTTTTGACTTAAACTAAAACATTTATTTAAAAAACGACATAAAGGAAAATTTTTAAACTAACTACCACTTTGTTGCTTCTCTTTCATCTCTTTTTATATGCAAAAGTGCTTCCACATGTTCTCTGAGCAAGTCCCACCTTCTTTCTTGGCCATTGGATGACTTGGGAAGATTATAGCCATTTGATCACTTTTGGCGGGAAATTGGTTTTAGCCAGCTGGGGGGTTGAGTGTTAGGTTGAAGAGGCATTAAATGCATCTTGGCTTGGGGTGTTTGGAGGGTAGGAGTGATGATGATGGAGGGGGGCAGGAGTTGCAGGCAAGGTGTGATGATGGAGGGAAACCCGTGAGGCGGGGTTTGACCAAATTTGACCGTGGTTTAATATTATAAAGGGAAAGGGTCAAAATGGCAGGAGGGTCACAAGGGGAAATGGCAGGGGTCCAATTGGCTTTTGACAAGGGTCCAAGGTTCAAAGGCTTAGGCTTAAATATAAGGGCTTGTTTTGTAAATTCTGAAAATACAAGGACCACTTCTGCCATTTTGCAAAGATGCTCCAAGGGACTAAAAGTGACAAGCTCCAATAGTATAAGGACCAAACTTGACATTTTCAAATTTCCAAGGACCATTTTTTCCAATTTTTAAACTCAAGGACCAAATTTGTAATTTCTCAAAACTTTTGATATTTTCACCAAAGGACTAATTTTGAAAACTTATGATTTTAAAAGGACCTTTGGTGATTTTTCTTTGAAATTAAGTGCTTAGGGACTATTTCGACAACTTTTGAAACTTGGGGATCTGAAGCGCCAATTATGCAAACTTAGCTCATTTTTCATCCGATTTTAAATAGTTTGCATCCGAAACATATAAAATGCAATTTTGAGATATTTTCAAGATTTTGATGCATTTCGAGCATTTTAAGTGTTTTGCGCTCGATTCGACCAAAATGATGAGTATTTACACACTCATCAATCCCCACACTAAACTATTGCTAGTCCCTAGCAATCTTTTGAGAAAACTTAATGGATTTGAATCTCTTTACCAAAATCCATTACTCGGAGTAGCCAAATGTTTTAGTTCAAGTAAGAACCATGGTACACCGATAACCATGTGATTTTGAGCAAACCACCGCCCAACGGATTTGATTTGTCTTTACCGTAAGCCGTTTGCTCGGACTAGCCAACTCTTAGATAAATTATCAATATTATCTTTGGTGAGTCGATTACCAATTATGGTTTTTCCACGCCTTTACCACAAGCCATAAACTTGGGGCTAGCCAACTCTTCACTTTAAGGAAATGGTGAGTCAATACCATACAATTTTGGGCAAATTGCAAGTCAACAACGGATTTGAGATATCTTTACCAAGAGCCGTTTGCTCTGGATTAGCCAATCCTTTTGTTTATTAGACATGGCGATCGATAACCAATTGAGTAAGTGTAAAACACTTACTCCAAAAAAATTTTGGCCAAAATGGGGGAATTGGGCGGTATAATTACATGATAAAATTCGTGAGAATTCCCTCACACTTAGAAATGAATATTGCCTCAATATTCAAAGTACCAGCGGTTATGCCGAAACCGAAACGTAAAGGGAAATACTACGGCCATTATTTGAAAGATATATATATATATATATATATATATATATATATATATATTTTTTTTTTTTTAGAAACTTATATGCAACAATGGGCAACTCCTCCACACTAGGTGGTACACACGGTGAAAACCCATGTTTAACTCATCGTTTTGATTACCGAGTCGCTAGCTTGACTCGACCCAATTAATTTGTTCATGGGAAGTAAGTGGAAGAGACAATCTCCATCGGACTTTCATTCAAGATGTTTGTATAAACATTGAAGTATGTGAAAGTTCCACACCGATGAGATATAGAGAGAACCAGCTCACAAATGATAAATGAAAATGCCGGGGTCAAAGATGGTATCTTCACTCCCGAAGGAGTGAAGATGAAGAGAAATCACAAGATATTTGAGGAAAGGAAGAAAGATTTTGATAACAATCAAGATCCATTCTTCATCCTCAAATGTAGACATATCGGGAGGAAGGGTGAGGGTAGTATCATCAATAAGCAAACTCGTATGATAGCGTACACCTTCCTCCGAGCCAATATCATCCTCAAGATCAAAATAGAAATGATCATGTTCCGGAGGAGATATGTCATGAGAGAGCTCACCGGAGAACTCTTCATGAAGAGAATCATTCACATGAGGTGAAATTGTGAACTCTTGTTCCATTGTGGGCTCATCACTATCCTCGGTCCGAGTATCAAAGAGTGGATTCTCTCGAAATTAAAGTGAATTGAGTCGAATTCAAATAGAGGATTAGTGAGAGTTGTTTTGAATGCTTCAGAACAAAGTGATTAATATTCTCTATTGACCGTTGGGATAAGAAGTGAGTGAACGATCATTATCAAGAGACTTTCGCCTCCCGGATCGGCTTCAAATCAAAGAGACCATCATCACTTCCGATGAAAGTGGATTGATGTGAGTGAGTTCATCGGTGAACTCCTCAAGAAGATGATCGACATCGATTGTGGAAGTGATGCCTCAACATACTCGATGTTTCCATAAGAAGCACAATCTTCGCTACAAATTGGAGAAAGTTTCAAAATGATCTTTGAACACTCAAGAGGGAAAGAATCACACATATGATCGAAGTTCCTCGTGACTCTCTCGGGATTGGGACAAGGTTCTCAACACTAGACTTTATGAATTCGTCCGATTCCTTTTCGTGAACAAGGTCAAGATGCTCGTCCCCATGTTCGAGAGAGTGAGTGGGAGCCGGTGTGATAGCATTGTTTGAGATGGAATCTCAACTGCCGGGATATCAACCGACCGAGGGAGTTGAGAAATAATATTAAAAGGATAAAACTCTCCTCGTCATCATCATATAGAGCTGCCTTAAGAAATTGGGAACGCCTTAGAGCCGCTTGCTCTAGGACTAATAATTCTTCCCTAGATTGGCGGGCCTCTCGTTCTTGACTAGCAATTCTCCATGGTCTTTTCACCACTCACTTGATTCTTAAAGTTACTAATCATATCATCAAGTTTTCATTGCGGTTTCAAAATTTTGGGAGATTTCTTGAGACAACGGCTCGTGGAGTTTGAACCGTATGGTGTCGTGGAGGTTGGAAATTGTCAAACCTGTGAGAGTCATGATTGTTACAAGGAAATGGATTCCTATTTGACAATCGAGTCAAGTGGGGACCTCCACAGTTCTCACAACAAGAAACTGTTGAGTCCGGACCGTGAATTATATGGATATTGGTCATAACCAAAGTTCGAGCATCACCGAAAACTGCTCATAGACAAACGTGTTTCCGGATTGACACTCAAATCCTTGGTGAGGACCTCCACAAAATTCACAAGAAGTTATGTTGATTATATGAAGATAAGTCGGTGTGGTGGGTAATTGGAAAAGTTTGAGGGTCGTTAAATGAGTTCGGATTAGGATCATAATCAAATGAATTCTCGAACCACAAAACAAACAACTCCGTTATGAATATCATTACCACATTGTACACACGCACACCAACGACGTGGTGAACCAAAAAGAGGCTCACCACAACCGACACAAGGAATAAACGATTTCATTTGTGAGTTATGAGAAAGAATCGGTTTATTCAAAGAATCAACAAAACCAACATGGTGATCCGAATGACTATCAAGTCTCAAGAACATTTTGAAAAATCCGGAGGTGGGACAAGTGGTGTGCTCGAGAGCTAGCAATTTCCACCACTTCCGTTATGGTCTCGGTTCGGTTCTTGAGAAACGTGAAGATTAGGCAAGTCATTCTTGCTAGTCACCGGTCTAAATTCGCATGTTTGCTTTTAACCGTAAATCGTGAAAGTTTAGGATCAATTTTAGACGGCTTAGAGCAATTGAGGGGTTAGATCTTTGATAACCGTAGGTTGGACGATTTAGCACCTCCATTATCGAGGGAAGTACCGGTCCTTTGTCACCCCGGTTTTTCGCTCCATTTCCCTACGCAAATTAATGGATCATCACGAACAACACGAATTCTTGACATTTGTGATAAAGTCCAAGTTTTCAACTTCGTCCCGAATCGTCGTCAGTCGAGAGATTCCATGAGAATAGAAGAAGTTAGAATCAAATGGATGAGGGTAAAGGGATAAAGAATCAAAAATGGTAAGAGGTAAAGATGAATATTTTGGATTTTTGATAAACATTTTGTAAAATAGGAAAGAAAATCTTTTGGGTTTTGACTTTTAAGATGTTTTTGGATTTTTGGATTTTATAAGAAAATATAAACATATATAGATGGTATGAACAATGAGTGAATATTCAAATCACTAACTGCTAAACGGAAGATAATTAGCACGACTCCCGCAATGGCGCTAAAAATTTGATTCGTGCAAACCGTCAAGTTTTGTCACATGGTCGACCACTGTGAATGGTCAACCGTAACAAACTTCAAACAGCTCGGACACCAAATGCAATGAAGATCGAGGAGAGAATAGGGTTTCCCGGTCGTTATGTCCCAATGAGCTATGCGATGAATCACCAAACGAATAGTGATCGAGAGATTTGAACGGAAAGAGATTTGATTTATTATAACTACAGAAAAAGTACATAAACTACAAGGGCTTAAATGCAAATTAAAGAAAATTAAAAGATAAAATATATTAAATAAATGCTATCACTATTTTAAAATTGATGTTTTGATTTTTCTTATATAAAACTTAAATTAAAAACTACGCGACGTCTTAAAGAAAATGTAAACTGAAACAATATTAATCCTAAAAATATGAAAATAACATTTTACAAACCTAATGATAAAAGAAAATTTTAGAAAAATAAAATTATTTTAAAACTATTTATCTAATTATTATTAATTAAAACTATTTTAACTATTTAATAATAGCCTAAATTACAAGAAAATATGAAATAAAGCTAGAAAAATAAAATTATGACTTGGAAAAATCTAAAATAACAAAAGAGAATTTTCAAAACTATTTTTGTATTTTTATGATTATTTTTTTATTCTCTATGAATTAAAAACTATTTAACACTAATTAAATTGCTTAAAAATACAAATTTAACTAAGAAAAATCTGGAAAAATATTTTTTTGACTTTTTATATTTATCTTAACCTAAGAAAATGAAAATTATTTTTTGAAACTTTTCTCGATTTATTTGTATTAAATGCTAATTAAAATGCTTAAAAACTAATTTAAATAGGGAAAAATAGCAAACAATTGTAGGAAAAATGTGAAAATTCAATAAAAGTCTAAAACAATATTATGAATCTGAGAAAATATAAAAACAAGGGCACTGTGTAGGATTATGCAATCAGAATACAAGTGCTTATAAATAAGCACTTGGAATAAGCTAATGGTACCAAATAAGCACCAAACTGGCACAGAGCCTATAATATGCTAAAAACACTCAAAAGCAACTAAATACTACTAACCTAAACCACTGAAATACAAATTACAAAGATTTGATGTTTTGAGTTTTAAGTGCAAAACACAGTTTTGGGACCTACTTTGTGGATTAAAAATAAGCACTTAGAATAGCTGGAACTAAAAACCAAAAGTGGGGACCTAAAGTAGACATGGTTGGCTACTTTTAAACCAAAATTAAGACCAAGATAAGCTCAATTGAGCTCAGGTAAGGGTCGCACAAACCCTGTCTGCACTCAAGATTGACTAAGTCGGTGCAGGGGCATTTGTGCCATCTTGACAAGTAGCTTTAGAGCTTATAAAAATTTGACAAAAATCTACAAAAATGAGATTAAGAAAATAGACCAAGTGAACTTTAAAAACCCATGATTTCATTTGATTTGATCCAGAAATGAAGCAATGAAAAATCCTCTCAGTTGGGCTCAAAATGACTTTTCCAAGTTTTGACTTCTGAAGCAGAAATGAAATGTTGACTAAATTGAGTTTTGATCTTAAACCATGAGCTGATTATGATGTAATATGACAAAATAAAGCTAATTCAACCTATGTCTATGATATCTAAGCATAAATCAAGCTTTTGATTTGACAAAATCACAACAGTTAAGCTATTAAGACAGTTGAAAGGTAATTTTGACTTTTGATGTTATGAGGTGCACTATAATGACTGCAATGAGTTCAAATGAGCTAACCAAACCTAGAACAACAAGTTTTAACTACTGAATAAACCTCAAATACAGTTTTGCTATTTAAACCAAACACTACTTAAAATCACTAATTTGCAATTAAAATGAAACAACCACTGAACTAGTTCATTCTACTACTTAAACTAAATCTAGCCACCCTAATTATAACTAAATAAACAGTTTGAACTACTAATGATCACAGATTCAAATATAAGCATAAAATGCAATCATGAATTAAAATGGAAATGAGAATAATACTCACAAGGACCCAAATTATATTGCGGCTTAAACACAACCCAAACTATACTACTCTTATACCAAAACCAATCCAAAATAGCACTGCATCAACCCATATCATCACCAAATCCAAATCAATCTCAGCAGTTGACTTTTGTTGACCATAAACCAAATTTGATTGAAATTGTTTTCCAAGCTTACCAAAAGCTATATGAAGCTTAAGTAAACCTGGTTGAACTTAAAAATAAGCTAATAGAAGCTTGTACATAAGAATTTGAAACTGAAATGTGCAACAGTAAACATGAAACTTGGAACTTATATAAAAACTTGGATTGATACTCAAAAGCACATTACAATGATGATTTAACTTAAGTGTGATACATAGAAACTGAAATTACAACCTTTTGACTTAAACTAAAACATTTATTTAAAAAACGACATAAAGGAAAATTTTTAAACTAACTACCACTTTGTTGCTTCTCTTTCATCTCTTTTTATATGCAAAAGTGCTTCCACATGTTCTCTCGAGCAAGTCCCACCTTCTTTTGGCCATTGGATGACTTGGGAAGATTATAGCCATTTGATCACTTTTGGCGGGAAATTGGTTTTAGCCAGCTGGGGGGTTGAGTGTTAGGTTGAAGAGGCATTAAATGCATCTTGGCTTGGGGTGTTTGGAGGGTAGGAGTGATGATGATGGAGGGGGGCAGGAGTTGCAGGCAAGGTGTGATGATGGAGGGAAACCCGTGAGGCGGGGTTTGACCAAATTTGACCGTGGTTTAATATTATAAAGGGAAAGGGTCAAAATGGCAGGGGGGTCACAAGGGGAAATGGCAGGGGTCCAATTGGCTTTTGACAAGGGTCCAAGGTTCAAAGGCTTAGGCTTAAATATAAGGGCTTGTTTTGTAAATTCTAAAAATACAAGGACCACTTCTGCCATTTTGAAAAGATAATCCAAGGGACTAAAAGTGACAAGCTCCAATAGTATAAGGACCAAACTTGACATTTTCAAATTTCCAAGGACCATTTTTGCCAATTTTTAAACTTGAAGGACCAAATTTGTAATTTCTCAAAACTTTTGATATTTTTCACCAAAGGACTAATTTTGACAACTTATGATTTTAAAAGGACCTTTGGTGATTTTTCTTTGAAATTAAGTGCTTAGGACTATTTCGACAACTTTTGAAACTTGGGGACCTAAACGCCAATTATGCAAACTTAGCTCATTTTCATCCGATTTTAAACATTTTGCATCCGAAACATATAAATGCAATTTTGAGATATTTTCGAGATTTTGATGCATTTCTGAACATTTTTAAGTGTTTTGCAGTTCAGATTCGACCAAAAATGACGAGTATTTACACACTCATCACTCCACCACCGCCACTTATACCACCACCAATGTGGACGGAGCAAATTAGAAAGCTAATACATGCTAGAAGTAGTCTCTTGAAAGCCATCATATATCCTCCTTTGATGGGTTACTAATTAATTAGAAGGCAATGTGTGAAGAAGCATAGCAATATCACTTGTATATATAGGGATTCAAATGGATACTAATTGACACAGTTGAGATATAACTATATTAAGTAATCTTTTGCTTAAAATTATGTACAAGTAATTAATGATATTGCTATCCATATGCTTTGACAAAATCACACAATTACTTTTCTATTTCACCACAAAGTAAATCTAATTAACTTCTATCAATTAATTTTGTTTTTATATAAGGGAAGGTATCCGATGAGAAGAAAAAATAAAATGAGAAGGGTGAGAATAATGATTTCGAGGCACACATTTTAAATATGAAGGAGAAATTTTTGGGGAGTTGCATCTGAAATGTGTGGTTGTAGTTTCTTGTTACCTTTCTTATTTTAATTTTATTTCTCATTTGATCCTATCTCTTGTATATCGTAAGAAATAGAGAATATTTACTAAAAACACTCGCAATAAAATTTAAGGTTGATTCGAATCAATACCTCTTGCACTACTTAAATCACCATCGTACAACTTACTAGTAAATGATAAGCCACATAACCTCTTTACAAGTCATATGATTCAAAAATCTTTAGGTACACATTTGGGTGATCAAAGAATTGATCGTAAATGGTCACGAGATAAACCTTATCCATGTACATCTGAGTCATAAACTCCCACTCACAAAGGATCTAATTAAATAATAAAAACTTTATCCATGTACTCGAGGAGTCATGAACGACTTATTATATATAAAATATTTAAACCCGTCAAATGACGCCTACAAAATTAGATTCTAACTCACTCACGAGACTATGTTTAGTGTTAATATCGTATGTATTGAATGACTTTATAATCAAATAACATGATGCAACTGTATATAATCACCCAACTTTTATGCGTTTAAATACCAACATCTTTAGTCTTTTCGTGTGTTAATATATATTTCGCTGTCCTATGTGATTTTAAGTTTGCCATCATTTGCCGCAACATAAATGCATTATTGTACATAGCATATTACGTAGATGGCTAGGAGGTAGATGGCTCAAATTAAACACAATTATTTTATTAATTACTCAGCTTTATGTGTAAGACCAATCATGCACATTCACTATTAAGCTCGTAAGGTTCAATCAAAGCACAAACACGGTTTTTGAACAAAATGGTAGATTGGTTTTGAGTACAGAACGAAGAGTGCATGTCTAACTTCCTTATGTACACATATAGGCATGTAACGACCTGGGACGGAACCAAGACACATATTAACTAGATATATTTATGAAAAACAATAAAAAATGGTAGAAAGGATGCATTTTCGAAAATAAATCGAAATGGACCTAATTTGTTACAAGGAAAATGGAAAAAGGATCAAATTTTCAAAAGAAACAAATAGCAAACGACCACATTTGCTTAAAAAGTCACGATTTATCCGGTTTACCAGTGACCCACGTATCATGTTTGTACAAAAATGAAAGCTGACAAATCACACGAGTAAAATTTTGGGTAGACGTATCATAATGTTATATATGAGAAAATACATGTTATTGTACGTATGACATAAACCCTAATATAAATGGTTGGTACGGTATCCACTTTCGTGGTTTCTTTAATTGTGAATTTTTGTCTTCGCATGAACGAGGTCCTTGTTGGACTTTCATTTATGAGAGATAATAGACTTTCATTTGAGAACTCTCACATTATGCTTTATTTGATTAAAAAATATACTTGCATACAAGGTTGATCATCCATGGTTTGAGGTTCTGTGAAACTAGTGCAGGTAGTTTGTATGGAGAGTTTTTGAATTTAGATACTTGAATAGTTGATTATATATGAACAAAATGAAGCAATTAATATATTGCGGTCACTCAAGAGTTATGCCTTTATTATTTTATGTGATATGAAATTACATAGATATGCAGATATTCAAACTATGCATTTTAAATACAGAATCTTTTTTTTTAAAGGGTAGTAATCCTGCACTCTGGTAAAATATATTAACCAAAAAAACATTGAAGTACAAAAGACGAGGGTGAGTTCCCTCGCCTCAGTCCCTTAGGACACTTACATCGACCACTATATAAGAATGACAAGCCATTCTTATAACTTACATATCATACCGATAACTTAACAAAATGAACTACCAAAAATGACCACAAGTACATAAGACATAACAATACTACTCAAGTACAAGCACTTGAGCCTTCTAGATCATTATGGCAATCCACTTTAACTTCCACGAATAGAGGTCACATATAGTATGGCAAGAATGACGCCAAGACGCAACCCCATACCATAGGACTCCAACCGACTTACCACAAGTCCAAGTAATCAGCCACAGATCATAACCAAAGACTTGTACCAGCACGCCAAAGGTTTTTGAACAAGAATACCCCTAAACTTGACTTCCATCTCATACAACGATGCAACCAAACAATAGCAGCAGGTGGTACAAGCATCATCGTCCAAATGTAATCATGTGTATGTAGAAATAGCAAAGAAACAAAAACAAACCCTAAGTAATTGAGGTTTAACACCCAGAATTCCGCATCCTCCCTATAACCACAAACACAACATCCAACTCTTAACAGCAGCATAAGCCATTAAGGACAACAAAACCTTGATTGGACGTAAATACAGCCGTTGTGAAGAACAAACAACATACAAACCTAGGGTAACGACGAACCCTAAACTCAAAACACAAAATATTCAATGATCCGCATTACTGTTAATTCTCGTCAGCCTACATGTCAAGCCAATATGCAGCCATCGTCATTTTTGGATGCTGTTTCTAATGAACCTAAGAAGGTTAAAGCTAATTTCCGTAGATTGGAAACAAGCAACAAAACTGATGGTGTGGATTTAACGGTTCCCATTGAGGTAATTCAAGAGGTAAATTCACGATTCGATAATACTCTTTATGGTTATTTCCTTGGTAAACGAAAACGTATTGTCTTCCCGGTTGTGGATTATTATGTACGTAATGCATGGAGTAAGTTTGGCATTCAAAAGGTCATGATGAATGCTAAGGGATTTTATTCTTTAAGTTTGCTTCTAAAAAAGTTGTTGATGATGTTCTTGAGAATGGTCTGTGGATTATTCGTAATAGCCCCATTATCCTTAAACCATGGACGGTTAACACTAATCTACTTAAAGAGGATTTGTCAAACATTCATGTGTGGGTTAAATTCCATGATGTTCCTAATGTTACGTATCCTGAAGATGGTCTCAGTTTTTTATCCACTTTGACCGGTACTCCCAAAATGTTAGACTCCTATACCAGTTAAATGTGCTTGGAATCTTGGGGTCGTAATAGTTTTGCACGATGCTTGATTGAAGTTAAGGTGGATGAGGCTCTTAAAGAGAGCATTACAGTTGCTATTCTATTACTTGATACTCCAAGGTTTTCTGTTGAGACGGTTCAGGTTGAATACGAGTGGAAACCACCTCGGTGTGATACTTGTAAGATTTTTGGTCATACTGTGGGAACTTGTCCGAATTATGTTCCTCCATATGCCCAGGCTACACACAATGATTATGATGGTTTACTAAACCTAATGTTAGAGGAAATAAGACGGGCAAGAGTGGTGGCAAAAGTGTACCAAGCAAAGGAGGATTTACTAAACCTAATGTGGGTACTAAGGTTCGTTATCAACCTAAAGCAACTACTGTGTCCACAAAGGAGGATGCTACAAATAAAAAGGCGGCAGATGTGGCTAGCACCAGTGGAACTAAGGTTGTTACATCTAATGTGTTTGAAGTTCTTAATACGGATGATGATTGTACCGAGCCTACTAATGTTGTTACCAAGGATGGGAGTCAGACTTAATCTATTAATACTATGGTTGCTAACAAGGAAGGGTCTCAACAAACTAGTGGTATTCCACAAGATCCAATTGTGGTTGAAGTAAAAGGGAAGGAGCCTGTGGTGGCTTCTAAAGTACAACTGGACGCGGGTGCTACATCTAAGTCTTCTTCTCCTCCTAATATTTCTCCCATGAAGAGGACTAATCCTGTTGATCCCAGATGAGCAATTGATCTTATTGATCGTATTAGATAAATCTAACACAATCAAAGTATAGCAAGATGTCTTGTATAAAGCTTAAACACTATACGGAAACTAATGTTTAATGATAAAGAGAATGATTAACACAATTTGATACTCACAAAACACTTCAATATATTAATATGAATACTCAAAAGTATTAGGGTTACAAAACCTTGAAGTGATCGACTTTAAAATAACTCGTACTCTAAATCTAACCTAGGACCTCCTTTTATAGGCTAAGGAGTCCTAGTCGGTTTACAATAACTTTCTATACAAGGTACATCTAATAGAATATATTCTATAATTATCTAACCGACTATATAATATCATATAAGCAGTACTAATATTTGCACTGGCAGTTTGTACTCCTAGTGTATTCTTCAAGTAGTCCATCAGTTAAGCTTAGTAGTACAAATACTTAACCTTGGCATTACAAACTGTTTAGCTAAATTCCCAACAAATCCTTTCTCTAAAGTGGGTGAAATTGTTGATTCTGATAGTGATGATGAGGTGCTTCCGGATGATAATCCCATGGCGCAATATATGTCCTTTGTTGGTGGCGGTTATGATCTTGAAGATGATTATGATGACTACATGAATCAAATCTACGACCTCCCGCATAAATTGGATGAGTTCTATAACACGTTTGATATTAAGCTCCAAGGGCGTCATAGGAAGTAATTTGTTTTGTGTTTGTTTTCTTTGTTATCTTGTGAGTAGTGGTTTGTTTTTTGGACAATCGGAAGTGCATTACCATGTAAGTTTGGCTATGTAACGAGATGAGATATGGGTCTTCACCCATATCCTTTATACTTAAATGTTTTTTAGAGTAATGAATTTTTATACTTAAATGTTTTTTAGAGTAATGAATTTTTACCGGGTCGTTTTGACCTTTTACCCAAAAAAACAATAAAAAGTAGAACTGGGAATGTGCAACAACAAAGTGTATGAACTGGGAATGTGCATTTTAAGGATAATAAAAACAATAAAATTTTAAACTTTGAGTCAACCTCTTCAAGACGCCAACACTATCTTAGCTCAGGTATCAATTGTTGATGGTCGGAAGTAGTGGTGGTGCTGATGGCCGGGAGTGGTGGCAGTGTTGGCGGTCAGATTGGTCTTGATAGCTGGTGAAGAAGAAACATGGCATAGAGTTTACTCAATTGATTATTTTACATTCCTTGTTTCACATGACATTTCATATTTATAATGATTATATATAATTATGAAAAAAGTGCTACTATTGTAATTATAGAATACTTAAGTCTAACACCTATATTGTTAGCAAAAACCCTTTACAGTAATTAAATACGTTTAAAATTTTGACAAGAGATGTTGCTTATGTGTAACTGGCCATTTAATTGACTGTTGGTATATGATACCAGTGTTTGTTTTCACCGAAAATCACAACATGAATGCTTGGTTCTGTTTGAACACCTTAAATGTTTAGTTCTCAATTATTATGTAAAGTAGGAAGCAAAACCAAAACCAAAACCAAAATGTACCTCAAATCATGGGCGGAGGCACTTGTAGTTCAGGGGTGAGGTCGCTACTCCCGAACTTTTATCCGGTAGTGGAATTTTTTTTTTTTTTTTTTTCGTTTTAGTACTATATTTCGTGTTTAGCTACCCCAAAACAAATTTTCGCTACCCTAAATAAATTTGACAAGACCCATATCATTCTTTAAAAACTCCAAAAACTCTAAGGCCCAATCCCACTAAATGTTTAAAAATAACTCCAAGACCCATTTTAAACACACTTTAAAAGTTAAAGTGATATGTTGATGACAAACTTGTTCTCCACCATAAAAACATACAAAACCTATCAATTTAATAAAATAAAAGTCTACACAACTACACAAGTTCTTGAGTTAGAGACCACAAAAAAAAAAAAAAAAACTTAAAAGCTTATGCTTCGCTTTCGGAGTTCGGCCCTTCCCGCCTTACACGCACACGCCATGTACTTACCCCTTAGGTAATTTCAAACTTTCAAGTCTATTTAATAATTTATTAATTTTCATTCTTAGTATTAGGGACTTAGGGTTAATTTTGGTTGTGATTTCGATTAGTGATTAGATTAGGAATTAAGGGTTGATTTTGCTTATGCCCTTCCCCTCGCCCCTTCCCCGCCTTATGTAATTTTATTATATGTAATTGATTTTGAAAGTCTAGACAAGTTAGTAAGCTCTTGATTAGATTGTGGTTCAATTTTATCTGAGGACTTGATTTTGAAAGTTAAAACATGGAAAAACAAGTGCATATTGGCAATTTCTTTAAAAGAAAATTTCAAGAGGATGATGTTGGTTCTAATAATGTTGATGATATTGGTTCAACTCCTTGGGTTCAATTCCTTCGGGTTCAATTCCTTGGGTTCGATTCCAAATGGATTTGATTTGAATGATCTACCTTCTGACCCTTTTGATAGACCACCGATTGCTAGTTATCATCCTAATCAAGTGGATGATATAAGAAGACACTATCTTGTTAAAAAAGCTTTTCAACCACGAAATCATACATTTCCAACCAAAATGTATGGTAAAGATAAGAGACGTTTTGTTGTACAATGGTTTGATACATACCCGTGGTTAGAGTATAATGTTAAATCAGACAAAACCTATTGCTTATATTGTTATTTATTTAAAGAAAAAGTTGGCAATCAAGGTGGAAGAAGAATAATAAGTTGACGTCTCCACCAATACAAAAGGACATTATTGAATGCTTTGCGAAAGAGGTAAGTAAAAGGATTTGTGATGAACTTAAAGATAATGTGTTTGGTTTGTTAGTGGATGAGTCTAGTGACGTATCTTTAAAGGAACAAATGTCTGTTGTTTTGAGATATGTTGACAAACTCGGAGTTCTTAAAGAGAGTTTTTTGAATTTGGATGGGATTTGTCACCTAGCTTGGGTAATGGTGGGTACGGGAAAAAATCTCTCATTTCCTTTATTTTATCGGATTTTGAAGCTTGCATTGGTTTTACCAGTTTCAACCGCAACTGTTGAAAGATGCTTTTCTAAAATGAAGCTTATTAAAACGGATTTGCGGAATCGAATGGGGGATGAATATTTGAACAATGCTATGGTATGTGCTGTTGAAGGAGAGACATTTGACAAAGTAACGAATGAGGATGTAATGGTTCGTTTTCAAGCTATGAAAGACCGAAAAGGAGATTTTTGAGATCTATTACGTATTTGTTTAACTTATTTTATTATTGTGTTTTTTTAATTATTTAAATGTACGGTTAAAAAAAAATTATGGTTAACTTTTTTTTTCCGCTACCCCTGAAGTTTACTCCTGGCTCCGCCACTGCCTCAAATGACTTATATTATGGTGGTGGTGATATTAATATAAAAGGTGTAAGTCATACAATATACATATACTTTCACAAATGTATCGTTATGGTATGTGTACACAATATATACATTACTCGTGTGGTATTTCAACTTTCATTTTATACCATTATGATACGTGGGTAACCGGTAAACTCACTAAACCGGTTAAAAAGTGATTTCTAGAGCAAAAATGGTCCTTTGCGATTTGTTTCTTTGGCAAAATAGTCCTTTTCGATTGTTTCTATTGCAAAGTAGGCCCTTGTGATTTTTTTTGCTAAATAGGTCCTTATGTGGTTTTTTTCCTTGCTGCAAAACCTGTTTTACAAAATTAGTCTTTGTTTCAAAATTTATAAAACTGGTCCCTATGCGAATTATTTTTACAAGCTAGTCCTTAAACAATTTTTGTAACACTTACGCCTTCACTTTAAAAGTGAAAAACAAATACCCATTTTTTATCAAGAAAAAAGTAAAATGCCCATGAATTTAGCAAAATTTGCTAACTATATTGGACATTTAAATTATCACAATTTGTTTACAAATATGTCTTTGTGTGATTTTTTTATTTTTTTTATTATTTTATTTTCTTTTAATTTTGTCCTTATGTAATTGTTTTTTTTTTTTTTTTTGAATTTTTAATTAAATAGCTTTGAAAAACTTTAGGTACCTTTGCGAAGATGGTCCTTGTGCGATTTTTTCGAACATGAAAATATTTTCCTTAGTTATATCTAACGTTGTTTTTACCTTTTTACAGTGAGGCATCGGTGTTAAAAGATTGTATATGGATTAAGTTCGTAAAAACAATTCGCATAGGGAAAGGTTTTGTAAATTATAAAACAATAACTAATTTTGTAAAAATAGTTTTGCAGCAGGGGCTAAAATCAGACAAGGACCTATTTTACAAAACAAATCGCAATGGACCTAATTTTCTATAGAGAAAATCGAAAATGACCTAATTTGCAAAACAAAAAATAGCAAAGGACCATGTTTCTTAAAAAAGTTAATTTTTAACATGTTTAGCTGCTTTACCAGTTACCCACGTATCATATTGGTACAAAAATTAAAGCTGACGTATCACACGAGTAATATTTTGGGTAGACGTATCATAAAGGTATATATGAGAAAATACACGCTATTGTACCTATGACTTAAACCCTAATATAAATGGTCAGTATCCACTTTCGTGGGTTCTTTAATTGTGAATTTTGTCTTCTCACATAAATGTTGTATTTGATTTAAAAAAATATACTTGCATGCAATGTTGATCATCCATGGTTTGAGGTTCTGTGAAACTAGTGCAAATATTTTGTGTGAAACTACTGGCAGATATTTTGATTATATATGAACAAAATGAAGCAATTAATATATTGTAGTCACTGAAAAAGTTATGCCTTTATTATTTTATGTGATACGAAATTACATAGATAAGCAGATATGCAAACTATGCATTTAAAATATAGAATCGTAACATGCATGTTTTATTATAGATAGGGTGATAACAAGTGTATAGACTTGCAACTAATAGTTTTTATGCATTGGTCACAACTTATGATTTACGCCCATCATCCTCCACTTTAGTTGTCACCATTTTTTCGAGACCCACCTTTTCCACCATAACCTTTACCACCAGAACCTTTTCCGCCATAACCTTTTCTACCATAACCTTTTCTACCGGAACCTTTTCTACCATAACCTTTTCCATAACAAGAACCAGAGCCATAACCAGAACCAGAGCCATAACCATAACCAGAACCTTTTCCACCCCCGCCTCCGCCTCCACCGCCACCTCCACCTCCGCCTCCGCCTCCGCCACTAGAGCACCTACGACCTCCTTTACCTGATTTAGAACTCGAACTCGAACTCGAACTCGAACTCGAACTCGAACTCGAACTCGAACTCGAACTCGAACTCGAACTCGAACTCGAACTCGATCCACCATTTGTTCCACCTCCACCTCCGCCTCCAGAGCCACTTCCGCCACCACCACCACTAGCAATTTGCTTTTCCAAACCAACTCCGCCTTCAAAGGATGCTCCACCACCGCCTCCTATGCCCCCTCCATGCCCATGTCCAATAAATGTCTTTTCTTCATCTTCTGGGTGTTTTCTACCACCAGCAATGTTGACAAAGCAAATTAGAAAGCTAATACATGCAAGAAGCAGAAGCTTGAAAGCCATCATATATCCTCCTTTGATAAGTTAGTGATGAATTAGAAGGCAATGTGTGAAGAAGCATAGCAATAGCACTAGTATATAAAGGGATTCAAATGGACACTAATTGACCTAGTTGAGATATAACTATATTAAGCAATCTTTTGCTCAAAATTATAGACAAGTAATTAATGTTTTATGCTATAAGTATGCTTTCACAAAAGCATACAATTACTTTTCTCCTTTAACACAAAGTAAATATAATTAACTTTTATCAATTAATTTTGTTTCTATATTAGGCAAGTTATCCGATGAGAAAAAAAAATAAAATGAGAATGGTGAGAATGATTTTGAGCCATACATTTTAAATAGGAAGTAGAAATTTATGGCGAGTTGCATCTAAAATGTGTGGTTTTAATTTCTTTTTACCCTTCTTATTTTAAGTTTATTTCTCAATTGATCCTAACTCTTGCATATCATAACAAATAGAGCATATTTACTTACAACACTAGCAATAAAATTTTAGGTTGATACGAATCAATACCTCTTGCACTACTTAAAATCACTATAATACAACTTAGTGGTAAATGATAAGTCACATAGCCTCGTTACAAGAGTCATATGATTCAAAAATCAGTAGGTACACATTTCGGTGATCAAAGAACGAATCGTAAATGGTCACGAGATAAACATAATATCCATGTATATGTGATTCAAAAACTCCCACTCACAAAGGATCTAATTAAACAAGAAAAACCTTATCCATGTACTTGAGTAGTCATGAACGACTTATTATATATACAAAATTTAAACCCATCGGATGATATCTACAAAATTAGGTTCTAACTCACTCACGGGAATATGTTTAGTGTAAATATCGTACGTAATGAATGACTTTATAATCAAGTAACATGATGCAACTATATATAATCACTAAACTTTATATGCGTTTTAATACCAACATCTTTTGTCTTTCAAGTGTTAATATATATTTCGCTATCCTATTTGATTTTGAGTTTGCCATCATTTGCCGCAATATAAATGCATGCTTGTACATAGCATATTATGTACCTACCAGATGGCTAGGAGGTAGGCGGCTCAAATTAAATCCAATTATTTAATTAATTACTCGGCTTTATGTGTGATACCAATCATGCATATTCACTATTAAGCTCGAAAGGTTCAATCAAAGCACAAACACGGTTTTTGAAGAAAATGGAAGATTGGTACTGAGTACAGTACAGTGCTGGTCTTGCTTCCTTATGTACACACTGTACACATATAGGCATGTAACGACCTGGGACACATATTTACCTGATGTATTTAAGAAAATCCATAGAAAAGTAGAAACATGATATTTACGGACCGGGTGCAATGAAAAATCAATGATTTTTACGGACCTGATGTATTTAAGACTTTCCTGGGATCTATCGAGATTCAAGACCCACCCTGGTTCCGTCTCCGGCGACGGTGGAGGGTTTGTGTCTTTCTGGATGATGCACATATTTGCTCTTGACTTGATCAGTTATGCATCAAACTTCATTATTCTTTTGACCGAAGGACCAACTAATCTCTATTTATGCTATTACAACATCATTATTCGTATGGTGACATCGTTCCATTTGCCAAAAGTATATATAAAGAGTCAAGTAACTTTTACTTGTTACATTATATTTGGGGCATATCTAAAGATGGTTCCAATGACATGAAGTAGAGAAATTAATCAAGTAAAACTCTCTTTGATTAGAAATCGTACTGAGAAATATAATTCAGCATACACACACATGAAAAGAAAGAAAAATGGTTTTAGACATAAAAGACATGTGGGGAAATAAAGCATATATCCAAGCATAAAAGAAAAAGTAAATAGGATTTTTTTTTTTCTTCCGGTTTAGGGCATCAAAAGAATATGACGATAATCTATATATATAATAAACGAAATTTTTTTGAATTTTTGACATGTCACTAATGCCACATGTATTCCATTGCCATGTCATAAATGACAGCTCATTTAATCCACCAGGCGTATAAACTTTTACATTTTGCACCTTATTTTGATATTTGTTTGACTGGCAAGTATGTTACAAATTTCTATTTTGTCTTGCCATTTATTCTGGATAGTTAATAGATAATTAATATTGTAACGTCTGATTTTGTTTCCTTTTAAGTCTCGATCTTCAACTTTAGGTGCTATGTAATTTAGAATGTTATTCATACCTTCCATCCAAAATCATGCTCTTTTAACTTGTAGGTGTATAACAAATGAGTGGAATATGGTTTTATTGTATACTAAAATTTTGTTCTATATATTTTGCATTCATTTTATAAACTCTTTTTGAGTAGGTCGGGTTTGCAATGGATGTAAAATGATTGTTCGGAATAAGGTTCGCATCCCATCATGAAAGGTAACTCCGATTAATCAATTTTTTATTTTTATGATTCCATAAATTTGCTGTTAGTTAGAGAATGACTTGATAATTTTTCATGACTAGGTTTTGCAACAGGATGTGGAATGGTAATTATGTTCATGAAAGGAAGATCGAATTATTATTTTTTTGTTTCTTATGATTTTAATTATTCATCTTTTGTTTTAGTATAATTTGTTAGTGTTTTCTTAGTATTATAGTACGTTGTGACTAATGTTTTTATACTATGATTAGCTTTGGTATTCACACTTTGTTTCTTATTTTATGGTGGCATGAATGTACAATGTGCTAATGGTTTGATGCATTAACACAAGTTATTGATGCACATGGGTTCTTTTGTTATTAATTGATATGATTTTCAATTATTTTAATACATTATTCATATGATAATTACATAACTATCATGTCTGTTCAAGTTCATGAAAGAACAACGAGCATGGGAAACTACAAAGTTGAAGGTTTTTACTATAATTTTATAGGTTTTGGAGATGAAGCTTAATTTATCAATGGAGAACACTGATAAGGTATATTCGCAAATCAACCATCACTTCTATTGAGTGATATAATGGCCATTTTCATTCAACTACAAAGAATACCATACTAAATAAGTATGACTATGGTATGTCACATTTTTTGTTTGCTTATTCTTTCTTTGTCGTTTCTTCATGATCATTCAAAATGTGGCAATGTCGACTCATTTACTTATGTGCGGTCGAATAGCGTTATATTATATGCAAGTGTGCCAATTTAGTAAAAAAAACTAACAAATAGCTACAAAAGAAATGAGACAAATGAGCCAAAATATTTTAAAAGCTACTAAATACATTATTGGACAATCTTATTTATGGTGATTGTTGGTTTTGATTTTGTAGATATTACAATGCCTTATGGTTTATGTTGCTGGTGATGATGGAATTAGCATGGTTGAAATGTCCCACTTAATGGTTAAAGAAAAGTTCAAGACTCCATAAACGATGGATCTTTCCTTGCAGTGAGTTGCGTTAGCCTTTAAGGCTGTATGTTCGTCTCTAAGTTGTTTATAGATCAAATGCAATCTTAATGGTTGCAGCCAATGTTTTGCATAATGTTGTATGTGTGAGTAAATACAAAGACATTGGGATACTACAGATTTGTTAATCACACAAGCAATAATGATAGTTTGTTGTGATTAGCTATTTTGTCTTAAAACTTTTGTTTAATATTGGCAACGAGGAAGTAACTACTCATATGTGTTCTAAATAAGCTACTTTTGTCTTAGAACTTATTTATATGATTTAACGGGTATAATCTTAATGTATGATAATGTTCAAACTTACTAAACTTTTGAAAACAATGCCAAGTAATCAAAAACTATTCATGTTTATGCTTACTCATATGTGTTCCTAATAAGCTAACTTACTCGACTTTTTCAAACTTATTATAAGCCACCCGTGATTTATCACGGGTTTATAAGCTAGTCTTAATAGAAAAGAATCTTTTCTTGAAAATGAAAAGTGAAAACACAAAATCTATATTGGGAATGTTTTAAAATCAGGAACGGTTTATAGCATGAACATTGGGTCAATGAGTTAATATAAGAAAGCTAAACAAAATTTTTAACAAATCTTCAATCATTTTAATATATTGCAAAGACTTTGGTAACAACTTTTAATTTGCTATATAATCGAATAGAAAATGCAAGATCAGTATTTTTTTTTTAAAGTCACATTGTTGATTTAGTTGGAGATATATCATGGGGTGGTTTTTATTATTTTAAGGTTGAAGGAGTAAACAAATGAAATGGAAATAAGTTACACAAACACTTTAACCCTGTAGGTCGACTCTCTCCGGCGATTATTACTATTCACAAAAAACACTAACTCTCGGCGAATAACGCTTTTTTCTTTGACCTTCTGCCATTAACATTCATGTAATTGTTATTGGATTTTGTTCCTTTGACCTCCACGTGTGGTGTTAATTGTTGGTTATCATTGAATAAGGTTTTGTTTTGTCTCTTTAGGATTTGTGTTTCGTTCTAATTCTTCATCACTTTAACCGACTTATTTTATTGCTTCTCTTGCATGCAATCGTTGGTCTAGGGTAATCGTTTATTCAATTCTTGCTGAATCTATTCTAAGCGGTTCACTCTTGGATCGTTCAGGTTTATTTTGTTAGGGATTACTTAATCGCTTTTAGGGTTTGTTCTTATCGATTATATCTTACCTGATACGATCAATGATGGGGGTTAGTCCTTGACTCCTTGGTGCTTCTTGCGTATAAACCCTAACTCTTTGTTAGGGTTTTCTTTCCTTGTTTTGCTTGAAGCTGCATGTTGTTTACATCTTTTTTAGACTGGTCTTGTTATTGTACGTGGGATTGAGAGATGGTGAAAGGGTTTTTCAATAATAATAGTGCGTCTAAAGCTACTAAAAGTGGTGGTAAACGGTAAAGTATCGGGTGGTAGTGATAATACGAGTAAGGGTCCTTCATCTAGTGTGGCCGATCATAATAGAAAGCTGAACGAAGACCTTATGAATAATACGACTAAATGTACCTCGTCTATTTTGGCGGTTGATCCTAATGTGTTTACTTCTTTTGTCAATACGCAATACGATATGGCTGGTCCTTCAGATCCGGTTTCGGATTTAGGGTATTCTACTCTTAATGAGGCTGCCACAGTAGTTGGTACTCGTGTTAACTCATCCAATGAGCCTTGTGGGGTGAGTTTTGGTGGTGGTTTTTTCAACTCAAAGGCTGTTAACCTTGATGGTACGTACATGAATGTGAGTGGTAACTCTCTGGCTGCTAATTTGGAGTCGTCATCTACTCCTGTGGTACCAGATTCTGATTTGGAGTACAGGCCACGGTGTCTTCTACTCATGTAAATTTAGGTACGTCTATTGACTCGACTATGGATCTGAAAGCCGCCTTGTCCACCAAGGGAAGGCGCATATCCATGCCCCTTACACCCACAAGTTCACTCGGTTAATGCTATCAAAACATGTTTCAAGAAAACTACTCCAAAATTCCAAAAACTCAAGTTATTGGTCAATCCAAGTTTTGAAACACCAACTAACCAAGAACTTGAACCTACTCTAGAAGGGAAATTTAAGGAGCTCTACCAAGAAAAACCGGTTCTTGAAGTCTTGATTAAAAGAGAAATATGAGAAAAGACTAAAGTTGGGAAAACACGGGTCCGCGTTTATACAACACAAACTACCTAAGAAGTTAAATGATCCCGGCCTATTCATTCTTCCGTGTAGCATTGAAAATTCCAAAGGCTTTCGACACATTAGCTGACTTAAGGTCTAGCATCAACTTTTTTTCGTTGTCTCTCCATAAAAGCCTTAACCTAGGAAAATTAGAACCAACGGAAACCATCATAGGTTTTGCGGAACAGAACTTTTGCATATCCGGTAGACATAATGAAGGACATGGTAGTGCATATAGGAAAATTGACTCTTTTGGCAGATTTCCATGTAGTAGACATGGCTAATGATACTACATGTCCATTGTTGGTTGGAAGAGGAATTTTAGCTACCGCTAGTGCTATAATTGATTGTAAGATGTCCAAAATAGTAGTAATAGAAGGAAGTGCTAGGTCAATCTATGATGTCAAGAAACATTCCTATGATGATGAGGATGAACAAACACCTCATTTGATTACTTTAGATAGGAGACCATCTAGATATGGACTTTGGACTAATGGAGATTTTGTAGGCCCTCAACGACCTTTCTACCTAGAAGAGGCATTTATGAATAAAACATCTTACTTAGAGCGAAATTGGCTAGGGACATTGAGGTGAATCCATTCAAGGATACTTTAGTTTCTAGGAAGATGACCAAATTCCTAAGAGCCTTGCCTATTAATCTTTGCATGAATAGATGGAAAGTTGAGAGCGATAAGCCTAAGCATAAGTGGAATTGGGATAAGCCACCGAGTGATGGTAATGGAGAGTGGCACATTAGAATGACGATATATGATCCCAATGGTGAGAATTTTGAGAAGGCATACCGGACTAGGCATACTAATAGGAAATTAAAAGATAAGTTCGATCTTAATGATGTCCTTAAGGATGAACTCACTGACCTAGGTACGTAGTAGTATGGCTTTGAGTCTAGCTACAAGACTCATAAATAAATAAAAGCGCTTCTTGGGAGGCAACCCATGTTTTTTTTTCATTTTTATTGTTTGTTTTATATATCTTTTTCACTGTTGCTTAATTCTCACGCTTTCATTATTTTGTGAAAATGCTTTATTTTGTTTTTAACTTTATCTTAATTACATATAAAGGTATTTTACAAAAAGATAAATGTAGGAAAGATCACATGTGTTTTTAGAACTAGTATGAACATGAGATTAACAATATTTGAAATTGTATATATATGTGTGTGGTTGTTAGAGTCAAATGCTTGTATTGAGTCACAATGGATGTTTTGCAGTAATTTTTCAGGGTTTTAAAGAAATAATTTTTTCAATTTTTTTTTCCGGAAAACGACTCTGACTCATTCTGTGAGGACATCCCGATGACATCGAAATTAATACCCACCGACGTTAGGAAACACTTATTACTTACTCATTCTTCTTAGAGGAGGATTTAACAGTGATTCTACACATATCCTACCGAGCTAATCAGGAGAGTATTAGTTTCTCTCTTTTATTTCACCTTTCTCTATCATTACTTTTATACTTTCGGGGAACATGGGAGACAATGTTCAGTTTAAGTGTAGGGAGAAAAAATAAAACGGGAACTTAGAAACTATTCACTCACTTGATTTTTGCTTTGTCCTTAGTAATTTGTGTAATAAACTATGAGAAATATTTGTTAAGGTAATTTTAACACCAAATTTAAAAAAAATTATGACACTTATGAGTAAAACTTTAGTCCTAATAAAAAGTCTCGTGGATATGAATTATATGACTAGCACAAAAATCGTATACCACTCAAATTTCATCCCAAAAATGTGAGGTTCGCCCCTAGATCTTTAGGAATAAAAGCATACATCTTTAATGCTTATGAGTGTATCGGTAGTATAATAGATTCTAGAACTCGTTTTTATGATGCATTTTGAGATCACTAGTGAGACTACATTCGTGTAGTTAGGATTACTTAAATGATAAGAGGCATTAGGATAACCCTTGTTTTAAACCTGTAATTTAAGTACTTCGATCACAGCGGTTGAGTAATTTTCCCACACCTTTGCGATGTACTCATCTTTAGTACACGATACCCCTAGTTAACACCTCAGAGCCTATCTTTTCGCGGTTCTCGTGATATTCCGAAATATCAATGAAGAGCTTTGTTTACAATGCACCCCCAAATGTTACACCCAAATCGCCTTAGCCCACCTTGTATGCACTCATCTTTAGTGCATTATTGTAACTATTGTTTAACCCTTAGTTCAATTATCTAGTTACTTGCATGGTTGATAAGCCGAGTCATATCTTTCGTACACATTTTTAGGACGATTGGGACTCGTGGATTTAAGTAGTATTTTATGGAGTGACGTGAAGGAACGTTAAATTCAAATTCCCTTTGTCTACGTAATTAGTTACTCCAAGTGTTTTGATCTTTTCAATTTGGGTCAATAGTGTTAGAGAAATAAAAACTCAAGAGTAGGGATGCTCCTATAAATCCCTTTTACATTGATGTTATCTTAGAGGATACTAGGGTAAATGTATACAAATAAATAAATAAAATACGGACTACCATCCTACATCTATCCTTTATGTTTTATATTTATGTTTTGATTTTGTTCCAAGTTATTAATTAGTGTTAATGGGTCGAGTCTTGAGGACAAGCAAATCTCAAGTGTAGTGATACTTCATAAGGATTTAAAATATACGTTTTTAAGGTGTCATTTAAGCCCTAAATCATTAAATTTTATATTCGTTACCGCTTAAAATCGTTCCTTTTCACATTTTAGGTCATTTGGAAGCCAAATGCGGGAATGAAAAATTTTTGGACGAAAAGAGACAAAAACAAGAAGAAAACAGCTAAGTCAAGAAAACAACACTGAAACAGTGGTCCGGACGATGTCCCAAACTCAAGGGTGACGCCGTCGCTTACAACGTGGTCCAAACTTTCTCAAGCGATGACTCAGGTCACTTTTTGATCCTAACAAGTGACGGCGTCAAGTGTATCTCAACATGGACGTCACTCGATCTTTCTACACCAGACAATCAAAGCTTTCTCAAGACGACATCAGATACAACCCAGATGGCATCACTATCTTCTACCCGACGTCGTCCCAGTGATGACTGTGAAAAGACAAAACCTTAATGACGGAGACCAGCAAAAGACGACGCCGTCACAGTTGTAAATCTATATATAGACCTTGAATTTTCTGCATTTAGTGTGTTATTTTAGAGAGCAAACCCTAGTTCATTTTTAGTCCGACTTGGATAGTACCTTAGGGTTCTAAACCCTCTTTATTACTTCAAGATAAGTTTTTTTTATCAATTATATCACTATGTTAAATCTATGTTTGATTGTTTGCTTGTGTTCTCGCATCTCTATCATGTGTAACTAAATTAATTAGTGTTTTCTTAGATTCAATGAAACCTAGTTATTAATTATTGTTAGGTTGTCTCTTGTGTAATTGGTTGTCACGCTAGATTAAGGAAAATTGTCTTCTTCTTCCATTGTTGTGAGCTTGAACGTCCTAAATAGCGATTATTAGCCTTTTTTGGTAAAAGTTCAAAGACCCGGTAAATATATTACTCCAAAAAACGTTAAAGTACAAAAGATATGGGTGAATCCCATATCTCAGCCCATTAGATAGGCGGAAAAGCTTACATAACAAGATACTTCCTATTCTCTAAACAAGAAAATAAACCACTACTCAAAAGATAACATTAGACTCCTATAAAAACAAAATTACTTCCTACCAAGGTCTTGGAGCTTGATACCATACGTGTCATAAAAAGCATCTAAATTTCCTGAGAGATCGTAGACCTGATACGCACAGTCATCATACTCATAGTCATCGTAATCATCTTCACGATCATGACCACCACCAAATAAGTTCATTGTCTCATCAAAAGTGTTCACAATCTCCTTTTCATCACTGTCGGAATCAACAATCTCTCCCACCTTAGAGAATGGGTTAACCCTCTTAGTAGAAGAAGAAGACGAAAAATCCTTTTTAATAGGATTATCATAATCATCCACAAGAGTAGCTTTCCCATCAATAAGAAGCTTTTCAAGCTCCCCAATTTTCTCAACAATAGGGGTATGACCAACCTCGTTAGCTTCCATTGAATCACTCACAAGCGGTTCATGCGATTATTAGCCTTATAGTGAACTATTAGGCTCCCGTTGTATTTATTGCATGAGTTTCAGCTTGAAGATACTAGGATATTCGGGGAAGATACCTCGGTACTTGGCGATACCAGGTGTTCCAGATGAGACTTACACTCATAGCGAATTTGACACCGCCATATGATTAAAACATGGAATACAACGCATCAATTAGGCAAGGATGTGACAATTCAACTCGTTAATAAAAGATAACTAGGGAATAAGTAAACACGCTTTTAGTTACTATAAGAACTCTTCCTACAATCCATAGCTTTTATTTTATTAATTAGTAATTAGTTTTAATTTAATTTGTCTTTACCCAAAAAAAATTGGTAAAATACCAAACCCCCACTCCTTCAAACCCGATATTTTTAATTGCTTTCTAAAAAATACAAATAAACTAAAAAGAATCACCCTCACCCTTGCCTTTTCATCATACATCTCGACTAGCATCTTTATTCTCATGGAGAACGATCAACCCCCCCGGCTTACCCATACTACACCGCAACAATTAGATACACTGCCTAGTAGGTTGTAAAGCTTTCTCTTGGAAAAGGAAGTCTTTCGACCCCGAACCACGCATCAACTAGATACATAGGAAGTTGCACCCGTAAGGACTACTTATGTAAACGGGGAAAACTTGTAGTGTGTTGAGCCTATAAATACCCCTCATGACTCTCCAAGAGGGGTGTGGGAAAATCATTGGGTAAGCTTCACTTTTCAATCTAATAAACATTGTGTTTTCTTTACACTCTCTCTACTTTCTCTCTAGAGTTTTAACCATGTATATCTCATTTAATCACCAACCTCGACCTCTCGAACCACATAAACCTTCTATAGTTTTGATCCTACAGGTGTCCTTTCGGCTTTTCCAACATGCTCATACAGCTTTCTTAACTTTTTACTTCATACTTGTTCCGTTCTCTATCTTTGGCTTGATTTTGACTTTTTAACTTTGTTGATTCTTTGACGAGAACTTTCTTGACTCTTTCATAACAGCATCATTCGTACTGTTGTTGGTATGAGCATGTGAAATCTTGAAAACTTGTTGATGATTCGTCGTGATGGTTTATGGTCTTCGGAACTTTGGGCATACAGTTCGTCGTATGATTCAAATATCGGTAGGTACACATTTGGGTGATCAAAGAATGGATCGTAAATGGTCGCGGGATAAACATAATTATCAATGTACATGTGATTCAAAAACTCTCACGCACAAAAGATCTAATTAAACAAGAAAAATCTTATCCATGTACTTGAGTAGTCATGAACGACTTATTATATATACAAAATTTAAACCCATCGGATGATGCCTACAAAATTACATTCTAACTCACTCACGGGGAATATGTATAGTATTAATATCGTACGTAACGAATGACTTTATAATCAACTAACATAATGCAACTATATATAATCACTAAACTTTATATGCGTTTTAATAGCAGCATCTCTAGTCTTTCGAGTGTTAATATATATTTCGATATCCTATTTGATTTTGAGTTTGCCATCATTTGCCGCAGTATAAATGCATGCTTGTACATAGCATATTATGTACCTACCAGATGGCTAGGAGGTAGGCGGCTCAAATTAAATCCAATTATTTAATTAATTACTCAACTTTATGTGTGATACCAATCATGCATATTCACTATTAAGCTCGAAAGGTTCAATCAAATTGCTTTAGCATATGCACATGTTCCCACATTGCTTTAGCAGTTTTCTAAGAGTCAATGCTTTATTAGATTTTGTTTGGTATGCCAAGATGAATGTTATACATAGCAATTCCGTCTACTTCATAATGCAATAGTTCCTCAGCTGACAACTCACTTTCTGAAGCTTTTCTTATTGATGGAAGTCTTAGTGGATCAATAGACTCATTACCGAGAATAGTAATTGTTGGTATCTCAAATGGACCATAAGTAATGACTTTTCGCAAGTACTTCCTGTATGGCTTCTTGTAGTACAAGTAACTTAAGAATATGCTTGCCCATTGAGTGTAATTACCAGATGACAGCATCGGAGGATGAGCTTCCAAACCAGCTTCATAAATTATCTTGTGGATTTGGCTGAGGAAACCATTGATGTTAAAGGAATTGTTGAGAGTATCGTGGAGGATATTGTTGTTGGTATCATTGAGGATATTGTTGTTGGTATTGTTGAGGATATTTTTGTTGAGGAAAATAAGGTGGGTTTTGTTGATTAGACATCTTTGTTAACTTCTGAGAAACAATGATTTGAATCTTGTAGACTATTAGATATGTGATTGTGTTTTTATTTGGGTAAAAGGGAACTTCCACCCTAGTAAAATATATTAACCAAAAAATCATTTAAAGTACAATAGAATGTGGCTTAAATGCCCCAATAACCTCAAGCAACCTTATGACATGCCATAAAAGAATAACTAGCTACCAACAACTGAACAATGGCTAAAAATAAAAACATGCAAAAAAAAAAAAAAGTAAATATATATATATATATATATATATATATATATCTATCTTTCTTTATAAAACACCAATATCCCCAACCTAACACCCAACCAACAAATTAAGATTCAGCCATCCATACCTCTTTACAAACCTAAATTTACATGCAATCGAACCAACATCCAAACCAAACAAATTCTCATGCAAGTCAATACCACATCTTGACCCTTCATTTGAAATCAATGGCTAAGATTTACAAAACAAACAAAAAACCCTAACACTCAACACTACCTACCATATAAAAACATACATACATGCGTTTGCACACAGTTACAACCAGGTATGTCTTTTTCTCTCTCTAAACTAACACCATCCTTACTTCTCTCTCTAAACTAAAGATGGTTGCTGCTACCACAGCCACCGGAGCCGCCATTGTCACCATCTTCGCCATCACCAATGGTTTGATTGATGTTTCTGGTCGATGGTTTGAGCTACCTAGGAGGTTTTGGTGTGTGGCTGTTTTAGTCCGAGAACAATATTATGACTGGTGTTTTCTATAAAGCTTTGTTTCGTTTCTTTATTGTTAAAAAATAGGTTTAAAATCTATAAGCAACCTATTTTGTTTAGATCTGTGTATGGCTTGTGGTGTATGCTTATGATATTGTGAGGTTGGTGTTGTTAGATCTAAAGTAATTTGGGCTTTTGTTGCACCTTTTATTTTTTGCTGAAATTCTGTGAGAACCATATTATATATGGTTCGACCGAATATGGTGGATCTGGTTTGGCTTTTTTATTTGAACTATTTTATTAGTGGTTTACTTTGCTTGGCTTGATAAAAATATTGGAGGTTATGATGGTTAGTGTTGTGGTGATGAAAACCAATCGTAACCAAGCTATTTTCGTTTGTCGAAAAATTGGTTATGATGTATTATATTAGACGGAATCTCATTATTTGTTAAAAGTCTGATGATCCAGTGTGAGACTACATCTATAATCATCTTTTGTAATGAATATTTACAACAAAATGATAACCAATTTAAACATATATTAATGTTTTTGTATTTTGGCTTAAGCAAATTTGAAGAAAGGTATTGAGTAAAGATTTTTCTCCACACTGCAACTTTTCTTTACATAAATGAAAATTAACGATATATTGAACTGAGTCTACTTTTTTGAATTGATTTTTTTTTTTTAATTACACTATTTGAAAATGTGAAAATGTATACATTTGAAGATTTAATAGCGTTGGAGTTCTTATAACTTTTATGTTGTCATAAATTTCATAAGTCTGAAATATAAAATTTGAAATTTTGAAAATTTTGAATTGTTCAAATTTTGTTAAAGTACTTTATCGAGCCACACAATATCTCATCATGTTTTTGAAAATGTATTAAGTGAGCAACTCAAGAAAAAAAGATCTGACACGAGCATATATAAACTAAAAAATGTAAAATTGACATATTAAAAAGACAAACAAAAAACACGTAGTGTTGTTAAAAAAGATAGGGTTATTAGCATGTAAAATGATTATTTTACATTTTAAATTTTGAAAAAAAAAAAAAAAAAAAAAAAAGGAGTAAAATGGTCAAATACAACAATAATAATTTAAAAGAGTGGTGTCGAAATTGAAATAAAACACACTACACAATGATAAAAAAGTGGCGATTATAGTGCCTTTTCATGCTAATTAACCAAAAGATACAACTGTTTGAAGTTTTTGTTAGTCATAAAGAACCATGAATGTGACTACAAGTTTTTGTTTTAGAATTTTGACAAACCTCATATTTTAATGGGTGTTGAGTCTACACCATTTTTTTATAGATCTGTGTAATTATCATTCTGATTTTATACTGATATCATTCTGATTATATCTGATGTGTTGTAAATATAAGAAAAATGATGTGAATATCAAACCCTATTTTAATATACTCAACTTCTAACATGGTGAACTAAATGCAAATATATATCTAACATGATAGTCTTACCAATTTTGTAACTTTCACGTTTAAAAATATCAAATGTGACACTAAATTTTGTTGAGTGCATTTGATTGATCAGACTATACCTGTTGAACTGTCAGTAAGCCGTCTACAAATTAACAAAACTATCGATAATCCCGTAGCTATGATGTTGTCTAAAAATCAGAAAGGACAAAACAACTATAATTTGAACGGCAATTAAGGATTTACAAAATAAAAACACACACACAAATATTGATGCAAGTAGAATTTATCGAAAGAGAAATGATAAATGGATTTAAACTCAGGCTTAAATTTAGACCTAAAATCAAGTGTCACTATTCTGATAGTTGCAAACAGTGACCCACTTATTTTACAACCCATCAGGATGATTTCAAGTGGTTTTAGGTTTAAGTTTAGGCATAAGTTTAGGTCCATGTATCATTTCTCTTATCGAAACTATATATCCATTGCTGGCCAAGCGCGGTATTCGTGATGATTTGCCCACATTGAGTTTTGATTGCAGACACCATACGTATAGTGAAGTTAACATACACATCAATCGTAGCCACCACAAATATGTGTCACGACTATTACCTTTAAACAAAGTGCGCAACTATCGTTAAAAATTATCGCCGCTAAGTTTGTTGTTTAGTATGATTTTTATTTTTATTTTATTTATTTATTTATTTATTTTTTTAATCAAAATCTGTTTGTTAAAATTGTAATAACTAACTTCGGAGAACAAGCATAATATATGTTAAATGTTCGGAAAAAATCGCAACTCAATAAATTTAGAGACTACAACCCACTAACCATAAATGGTAAAATTCTATGTGAAAATTATGTCATCGCTTTACGCAAATAACCTATTATTAAAATATCAATCTATAATCGTGACTTAAAACATTCGGAACACATACATACAAATGGATGCTACTAGATTTTGTTGGAAACTATGCATTATCGCAGTTATGCAACCATGCCATCAGAAAACGGTTATTTGAAATGAATTCTCTGACGCGCTACAAATACGATTTGTCAAAAGAAAAACACATGTTGTTTAAACTTTGTCGAAAACCAAACACATTGCCATTAGCCTTGGTACTAAAACCGATGCCCTCAAAATTATGATTCCCTTATGATACAAAAACCGCCGCTGCCATTAGCGTGGGTACTAAAACCGCCCTCAAAATTATGATTCGCCTCAAAATTTGGTGGGATCTAAAACCGCCTCAAAATTACGTGAGTACCACTACTATAAATTCTGCCGCTAACCATTCCATAAGAAAAGAATTCCTAAGCTACAAAACAATTTGTTGAAAGAAAAGTCTTTGCTTGAAACTTTGTTAAAACTAGACATTTCTTGCCATTGGCGCGGGTACCTTAGCGCCACTGGTGCGTCTTTCTAAAACCATGATATGCACGAGAACCATGTTATACCATGTCGTTGTTGTGCAATTATGCCTTCGGAAAACAACTATTCGGAAACGATTCCCAACGCTCATCGATACAATTTACGTAAAAGAATTGTCCTTGCCAAAATATTGTCCAAAAAATTACATGTTGAATAAGTTGTTTGTTAGGAAATAATCGTCGCCACCACTATAAACGAGAAAAACACAATAATCGAATGCCAATTTAGTCAACGAAAATAATAATAATAAATAAATAAATAAGTAGATAAATAAATAAAAGTACCATAAACCACAACAATCTATAAAAAATTATATGTTGAATAAGATGTTTTAGGTAAATAATTGTCGCCACCCTATACCTTCATAAAAACACAATAATCTATTGTCGTTGTTGTGCAATCATGCCTTCGAGAAAAAGTGCTCTTGAAAAGGATTCCCGAGCGATACATATACAAATTTTTGAAAAAAAAATTATTCATGCAGAATTTTGTCGAAAATTAAACACCGCCGCTAGGCGTGGTACTGCTAGATACCACCGCCGCAAGACATGGCTACTCTGCTGATACCGTTTGCACTACTCACGGACACTCGACTGAGAAACCGGCTGTTAGAAACCGATGCCGCTAAGGCACGGTTTCGCCTAGTGTATATATATATATATATATATATATATATATATATATATATATATATATATATATATATATATATATATATATATATATATATATATATATATATATATATATATATATATATATATATATATATATATATATATATATATATATATATATATATATATATATATATAGAATCTAGATCAAATAAGATCAAACTTAAAGTTGTTAAATGAGATCCAACTAAAATTTGACAAACGACACTCTCCTTACAACAAAAATAATTTTTTATTAACTACAACTAAAATTGTTAAAGGTTCGATAGATTTCTTTTAAAATTCTGAAACCTAGGTGATACACTTTGATTAGAAGTGTAATGTGTATCGAGTTTTTGTATGTGTGTCGATTTTGGAATATTTATTAGTGTAATGTGTATCAAGTGTATCACTAATCCAAACTCATGTATCATTTGGTTATTAGTTGCTAAAATGTTAATTTGTATTAAAATATTATTTTTATGTGTATAATTGCTAAAATTGTTATTTATAAATTTTTAGTGGTTTTTTAGACTTCATCTTATTTTTACAACTTTAAGTTTGATCTCATGTTAACTCTCCCCTATATATATATATAAGATTACTTCCTCGAACGGCCTTGAAGCTTGAAATCGAACTGATTGTTAAATTCCTCAAATTGCCCAGATAAGTTATAAACTTGGGCCGCATAATCATCAGAAAGATAGCATTCAAGCTCGTTGTGTCCTCCTGCTGATGAAAAGTAACTGTCCATAGGATTTGTCTCAAACACCTCATCATCGCAATCTGAATCAAACACTTCACCCACCTTAGATAATGGGTTGCCCTTCCTTTTACCATCAGTCACTACCTAAGCTTAGGAACCACAACAGGTTTAGTAAAACCTTTACCTGAACCACTTTGGCTACCATTCTTACCCTTGTTTTTGTGATTAACCGTCTAAAAATCATCACTACACTTATGTATAGGTTGAACTGGAGGAGGAACACATTTAGGACAGTTATCCAGAGTATGACCAAACAGCTTGCAAGTGTCACATCGAGGCTGTTTCCACTTGTACTCAACATGAACCTTTTTAATAGTAGAACCCAACCCATCAAGTAGGGGTATTTCAACAGTGAGACTTTACTTAAGTACCTCATATGCCTTCACTTCAATCAAACACCTAGCAAAACTACTACGGCCCTAAGATGCCATGCACATTTGACTAGTATAAGCATCAAGCATTTTAGGAGTACCAATCAAAGTGGCAAGAAGAATGAGACCACCATCAAAGAACATAAAAAGTGGAATATTATGGAACTTAGAGAGCTTAATAGGTTTAGAGAAAGAAATTGAGTTGAAAGCCGATCCTATCATGAGTAACACTACCTCTAGCGATGATTCGGAAGAGGAACTAGAGGATGATTATAGTTTATTTAAAAATTTATTTCCAACACATGAAGAATTAGACTATTATAAGTTTCTTTTAAAATACTTTTGCCTCTTAAAATATTGGAAAATACCATGGATTAAGAAGCATAATTATATGAATATTAAAATACCTTGCATGGTTCATTATGTGTATAGAGAGCACACCTCCATTGACTTAAAAGCTCCTATGAATATTATGTATATGCTCTATTACAATTCGGTCATGAATGAAGAATTGAAGCCTAGGAAGGATCCTTATGACCCTAATCGATTATGCAATTTTTTTGGGAGAACTAAAAGGTTACATGTATTCGTAAGAAATTTTACTTATAGGTGTAATTTTATGATCTTGGAAGATGTTAGAGAAATTATAGATGGATTCTTAGGTGAAGTAGTACCTGGAAAACCGTTTGTATAAGAATCTAAAATGATTTATGAACAGGATGAAGGAACGGTTAAGTTTTCTAATGGAATAGAAAGTGTTAAATATATAATGCCTTATAAGAATAAAAATTTTAAGGACACTGAAGATTTAGATGTTGATAATATACCTAATTTTGAGGTTGACTGTAAGGATAAGGTTTATTATACAGATTGTTTAACCCTAGGCCCAGAATATAAGCGTGATCAACGAAGGATCAAAACATTCGAATGGGATCTTAAGTTATCTAGAAGGTAAGTCATGACTTTGAGTTTAGATACAAGACTCGTAATAAAGAAAAGCGCTTGGTAGACAACCCATGTATTTAATTGTTTGTTTGCTTGTTTATTTTTATTTTGTTTGTGTCATATATATGTTTTATCTTTATTGTTTAATTTTCTTGTTTCGAATAAATTTGTGAAAATGATTTATTTTATTTTTAACCTCGTCTTAATCACATATAAAGGTATTTTACAAAAAGATAAGTGTAGGAAAGTTATATTTGTTTTGAAAGAACAAAAATCGATCATGAAAATTTACAATTGATGATGAACATATATTCTATCATATTTGAGTGTCTGGTTGAGTCAAATGCTTGTATCGAGTCACAATGAATGTCTTGCAGGAAATTACAGGTCTTAAAATAGATTTTTCAAAAATTTTCCAGAAAACAATAATTAAAATTCTGTCAGGTCAATCCTAGCGACGTCAGATTTAAAACGTGATGACGTCAGGAACTATAGCAACAGTTTTCCAGATTTTTGTTTTATGTCGAAACTTATTTTTTGAAAATTTCAAGAAGTTTTAAAATGCCAGGATTCTGTAAACATTTATTTTGCAAGCATTATATCTTATTCGCTTTCTAGGATTTAATTTTATTATATATAGTGTTTACCGCCGATTTTATGTGAGGTTTCGTGTTCGTTTTCTTAGTGATTTACAGGTTATTTTGGACAAGATTCAAGTGCATATTAGAAAAGAACCATATCATTGATCTAATCTTCTTGGAGGAGGATTTAACCATATTTCTATCATCCATGCCGAGTAAATCAAAGGAGTATTAGTTTCTCCTATCGCTTTTATGTTTCCTGTTATCATATCTTTGGTACTTTTTAAGAACATTAGAGACAATGTTCAAAATAAGTGTAGGGAGGGAAAAGGGGACACCTTAGAAACTAATCACTTACTTAATATTTGTCGTGTGTTCTAGTAATTGTGTAATAAACCAAAAGAAATACTTGTTAGGGTAATTTTAGCATCAAATTTTAAAAAAAAAATTGACTTTTACGAATGAAACTTTAGTCTTAATAAAGCATCTCATGGATAGGAGTTATATAGCTAGCACAAAAACCCTACCACTCAAATTCTACCCCCAAAATGTGAGATTCTCCTTTAGATATATAGGATAAAAGCATTCACTTTTAATGCTTATGAGTGTACCGGTAGTATATAGATTCTAGAACTTATTGTGTGATGCATTCGAGATCACTAGTGAGACTACATTCATGTAGTTAGAATTAACTAAATGATAAGAGGCATTAGGACAACCCGTGTTTTAAACCTATTTATATAATTACATTGGCTACACCGGTCAAGTAATTACCCCACACCGTTGCTATGTACTCATTTTTAGTATAAGATACCCCTAGTTAACCCTTCTGAGCCTATCCTTTTTGTGGTTCTCATGATATTTCGATGGATTCTGGAATATTAATGAAGAGCATTGTTTACAACCCAACCCCAAATGTTACAACCAAATCACCTTAGCATTCCTTATTATTGTTATTTGTTAAACCCTTAGTTAGTTGTCTAGTTGATTACATGGTTGCTAAATCGAGTCATATTGTGTGTATACAGTTTTGGGATGATTGGAACTCATGGGTTTAGTAATATATATAATGGAGTAATGGGGAAGAAGTCAAAATTATAATCCCCTTATCTACATAAATGTTTAAAGTGCTCCACGTGTTTTTATCCTCGTAATTCGGGTCATTGGTTCATTTTTATATATTTAAAAGTTCAAGCGCACAGATGCAAAACTATAAATCCCTTATGATATATTATTTTACATATGGTAGGGCAAGAGTGTATAAAAATAAATAAAAAAAACAAAAAAAAAATAGTGGAAAAGAAAGAAAACATATGGACTACCATCCCGCCTTTTTATTTATGTTTAAGTCAAGAAAGAGTCGAGAAAATACAAAAAGAGCTAGAAGTTAGTGAGTCGATTCTTGGCTTAGCAACGCCACATTATACATGTGATTAACTTAGATGATTGACTTGCCACCAGTAAAAAATTCCTATATCCAACCAAACTGTGTTTTTCATACCCTTACACCTAACGTTACAACCCTTTAAAAGCCCTCTTTGATAGCTTATCCTAGGTGCTTACGCCAAGGTGGTGGAGGTTTGATCTATTCTCAAGACTATGATAATCTATGCTCTATGACACGTAGAGAGTGATGTTTTATTTTCCCGTTTCCATACATGTTATACAACTTATACACTCGAGAGATGAGAGAATCCAAACACTTTATGTGAAGCTTGTTTTGACTATTGTAGAGTTTATGTACGTTGTAAACTATTTTAAACCAATGTTAAATGCCCCTTAACTTGTAACTTGATTGGATAAAAGCATATTTTTTTTAGGACAAGCAAATCCCAAGTGTAGGGATATTTGATAAGGATTTAAAACGTGCGTTTTTAGGGGGCAATTTAAGCTCTAAACTCCTACGTTTGTGATCAGTTATTACCTTAAATCGTTCATTTTCACATTTTAGGTACTTGGGAAGCGAAAGATGAAAACCGGCATGTTTTGGGTTATTTTGGACAAGAAAATGAAGAAAAAAACCAAGTCACGAAAAAGTCAGGAAAAAGGCTCCAGACGGCGTCACAACATCAATGTGATGGCGTCACTTGCATTTGGAAGTGATTATTTGATGAAAATTTTACAAGAGACGGCTTAGAACTTTTGAAGACATTATAACTTGACGGCGTCACTTGTTTTTGAAGACCAAGATTCATAGTAAATATTGCACGAGACGGGTCAGACTTTTTGAAGAGCGACGGCGTCATAGACACGGCGACGACGTCATAAAGGAGGCAATGCAATTGAATAAACCCTAATGACGACGAGCTGACGGCGTCACGAACATAAATTGACACCGTCACAAGTGTAAAACTATATATATATATTCGCATGTTTTCCATTATTCGTGTAACACTTTGGAGAGGTGAAACCCCAGATGATTTTTGGTTGTTTGTAAGGCTTTTTATAGCCACTTGATCCATGTTCTATTGAAGATACGTAATCCATCTTTTAATCATTTAGTTATTAATTATTGATTGTTGTCTCTTGTTTTATTGGTTGTATCGTGTTAGGTTAAGAAAACTGCCTTAATTCATGTATTTAATAGCTTGTCCATCTTATTAAACTCAACCCTAGATTGCACTAGTGGTTTTTCTCATTTTATTTATTGCGTAAATTGCGACTTGTAGATCCTAGGAGACTTAATAGACTTTAAGCTTTCTTAGGGGAGACTTACATGTTCATAGAGTTAGGGAATTTGACGCCTCCCTACGACCAATAATAAGGAATACAATGCTCCAAAAACAAGGACGTGACAATTCGACTAATCAATAAGAGATAACTAGGGAGTAAAGAAATCTAAGTAAATACATTCTCCTATCATAAGAGTTACCATTAATTTACTTTTCTTGCACTTAGTTTAATTTTATTTTATTTAGTTTTGTTTTAACTACTTAGTAGTTAAAACGTCCACTATTCAAACCTAGAGATTTTAATTTGCTTTTTAAAAAATATAAAAATACAAAAAGACCCATCCCTCATATTTAGACCTATCTCGACATACACTTTGGCTTTCAAAACACTATTCCCCTAGAGAACGATCAATCTCCCGTATCCTACCTATACTACACTACAACGATTAGGTACACTACCTAGGAGGATTGTAAAACTTTTGTTGTTTTGCAAAATTCCGCTGTCACTCATGTTCATCCAAAGCACTATAATCAAGACACGAGTAGAAGACGCTCAACTAGGCATTGAAAGTTACTAAAGAAAGCTCAACCTAGTCAAGCCAAGACTCGAATACCCTCAGATCAGGCAAGAAAATACATACAGTGTTCTTGAAATACCGTTCAGAATTATCTGCGTAGGCAAGAAACAAGCATGGAAAGTATTTGTGAAATACAAAGACATTCACAAATTTAGTGATGGAACACTAAACGAAGTACGTCAAGATCTTGAACTCATGATTTCTAACTACAAAGAAGGACGTCGACAAGGATGGTTGAGTGAAGCAAAGTGGTACAACAAATAATACAAGCGGTAAAAAACCTTTGTTGAGCATATTGACCGAAGACTCAAGTTCAGAAGGCTGAGACGGAGATTGGAAGCTTATGTTGGTAGGAAACCGAGGATCCTAAATTTCAAGATGTTTGATCCTCCGGAATAGTTTATAGATTAAATAGATTAGATAGAACATTTGAATATGTCTGTAATAACTCTAAACATTTTAGTAGTATAATATAATGCTTGATTGTGTTTTCTAAAATCTTGAAAAGAATTATTTCAAGAATTTTCAAAGTATTTTTTTCAAATACATTCAAAAATTCTGCTCCAAGAAGACTTTACCTCGAATAAGTAAACATTATTTGAGGGTGAGTATTTTCTTAAAAGAAAATAAATTTTGTATCAAAACTATGGATTATGCATATAACAATGCATAACCTGATCTTTGTAAAGAATGGACCATGTTGTACGCTTCAGGGCAACAATCTTCATTATAAGAAGAGAAGTATTATTAATCTTGAGCAAAACTTATTCAAAAATTTTCAGAAATCTTTTTTAAAGTTTTTCAAAATCTTGTTCAAAAACCTTAAATAGTATTCTATTGTTGAGGGGGAGTATTCAGAAAACTTTGTTCAAACAAAAAGTTCATGTTATCCTTTTCTTCCCATATGATTTCAAAACCTCAAAAAGCATATTTTGATCATCATTGTTTTAAAAAAACAACATTGATATGTTATTTTTGAGGGAAGAAATGAGATTAAAATATGATCATTGCGAAATCTCAAAGAGCTCGAGTCAGATATAACCAACGAATTGATGAGAAAATAATATGAATACTCGAAAAGACATGTTCTAAAATGGGTAATAATTTCAAGTTAGTTATTAGAGCTAGTTGTCACCTAAAAGCTGACTATGCATCTCTTTAGCGAGCGATGTAAACATGTCTTGCATGAAACTTGTCCAATTAGGTTGATAATTTCTTTAGTAATAAATTGAGTATACCTTCTCGAGACACTTCTTATAGAATTGTTCATGGACGGGTAGTAACTTCAAGTTGGTTATTAGAGGTAGTCATCACCTAAAAGCCTATAATGGATATCCAACGACGTAAGCGTATCTCGCAAAAGACTTGTCTATTAAGAGTCGATCAATTCAAAAGTGCAAACTCTTCCCTCAATGTGCAGATTATCTTAAAAACATATGTGCATATGTGGAAGGGGAGTATTTCTGAAAAGATAAAACTCTCAAAATGTAAACAAAGTGTGTTTTACCATCATAAATACTTTAAGTGATTTTACAAAAGGTTTTATAGCAACACGATCGACATTGAACCAATCTAGGATAATCATGGAATAACAAGGTGATCCAGCCAGAGCCGGAGGGATCTACGCAAGGAATATACTAATAGTTTGGTATTAAAAGTCCTTAGGTATGATAGGAAAAAAAAAGTGAGTAAAGTGAGGAAAGTAGAAAGAAGAGGCTGAAGAATGAAAAAGAAAAATTATGAAAAGGTGAAAAAAATAGCCCTCCATACACTTAGGGCAGAAACCGGGTCAATACATCTGCTACTAGTTATCACAATGATGATACTAGTATTGAAGACAAGACGTCATATACCCAGTGACGCGCTGCACAACCCCTCCTAGCCACTCAAGTTCCTCTCAAAATGATCTTGTTTCACTTCTCACGGCGACTAAACACGTAATCTATTGACCTCTCATTCCGAGATGTATTGGTATTGAAACAGGTGGCGGTGTGCTCCATTCATCGCTCACTAAAACCAAAACGCACTTAATCGAGTCTGGAGTTATGACATATATCAAAAGATCTCTTAGGATACACTTTCCTATGCATACACTTGTGTTCGCCAAAAAAGAACACAAATTGTATAAGAGTCATTTGTAAGATCTTTTGATCTTGCCTTACATAGCATGATGGTTACTATGTCCCAAAAAGTCTACACTCATGGAGTGATACTTTGGTATACTTCAGCGGATCACCTATTTTGTCGTAAGCCTTCTTGAGGGTATCAAATTCAGGACCAACCCTTGTGAGGATTCGAGAAGTGTTTTCAGACTATGTTTTTAATAATCTGGACATTCAAACCTATAAGTGCTGAAAATCCGCCAAGGAGATTCTTTTCACAAATTGAGTCTTGAAGACATGGGTCATTACTTGAATTTATTCAATGTAATGATAACTGTCCCTAACGGGATTCGGACGGCTGATGTGCCCAACCAAGGTGAATGGAATCAAGACATTCATCAGTAAAAAATCGTAGTGGTATATTGTCTAAGAAAAGTCCACCATGATCGATTAGTGTTTATGACTAATAGTAAATATGCAGGTAATGATGGCATTCCCTCAGAGAAAAGGTGGCTTACCACCATCATGATCATCATACCAACGTCATTATGAAAGATGAAGTTACGAAAAGTGTAAGAAAAGTTCTCGCCAGAGAATCGGTAAAGTTAAAAGACAAAGATCGAAGTCAAAGAATGAGAATGGCACCAATATGAATCACAAAGTTAATCAAGTTGTATAAGCATGTTGGAAAAGACGTAAAGACACCATTAATCGTTGATGAAAGGCACGAGAAATCACAACTGATCACTACAACAAGAACAAAGAACAAAGAAGCATGGCACAAGGACGTCAAATCAAAGAAACGCTAAAAGACCAATGGACGTCAACGACCTATGATGACCATTCCTTAGGGGGAGATTGTTGGAAAACGATAAAGTGCCGGTCATTTAGTAATTGTAAAGGTCGTTTATTTATCGGGCTTGTATGTTTATTTAAGGGTCCGCCAATGTAGCAAGCCCTTGGGCGGCTCAACACGTGTAAGTACACTATATATACCCCTTGCTACAATGGGAAGGGTGTTGGTTATAATAATAATATTTTTCATTCTTTTAAACTAGTTCCATCCATATTCTCTCTCTCTCTCTCTCTCTCTCAATATATCGACATCCATTGTGTAATGATGGGATAGGAATATATAATTTTTTATTGTACAATGTATCTAACAAGCTACATCGCATGCAGTTGCCTCCCAGGGCCGGCTTTAGAGGAGTCTGAGAGGTGCAGATTGCGCGCCGCCGACAGCGGTAGCCACCAAATTCATGCTTATTATATATATGAAAGCAGATGAAGCTCGAAACAATTAATTAAATACTATTCTTATCATATGTATATTATGTGTGTGTTTGAGGCGCTTTGTGATAATAAGCAGCCATGAAATCACGAGACATGCACTGTTGCCTCCGGACCTCATGGCTGGCTTGCCCTCGGTCGGGTACAATTCCGTTTCTACAAGATAGACTCTTTTGAATACTGAAGAACCTTTTCAAACATATTGAAATACGTACTACTACGTACGTACATTTAGTTACAAATAGGCCTTCAGCTCGCGTTAGTTAACTGTTTCTAAAATTAAGAAGTTGATATGGTCTCCCTCTAAATAACACTATTCAATATGGAAAAGAGAATTAAGTGTTTATTATTTTGGATAAGCTTATACATTCACAACTCTTGGGCATTCAAAAAAATGAGAACAGATCTCAGGTTAAAAGTCAAAATAAGATACAAGCAGAGAAAATGGTTACTGAAAACGAGAAATCGCACATCAGGTGTCACACATGTGCTCGAAAGGTCGTCGAATTAAGCTCGGATTAAGCTTAAGCTCTGGATCCGAAAATTTGGAGAAAAAACCACCATATGGATCTGAAAAATATTATTGAGGCTACACACAAGCAGGTGGTATTTTTGGAATCCCTTGTCTTTTTAACTGCACCATTACGCTATCAAGTGCCGGTGGTTTTAGTCCAAGTGGAAGAGGCTGCCACGGTTTCGACAATATATCTCCAATTGCAGCATCAATACTCTCCTTGGACTGTTACACAATTTGGAACAATGATTAATTACTAGTTGCCCGTTTTTAATTTAATAATGCTGTCATTATATATTTGCTACTAGTAGATACCAATTTTATGAAAAAAGTTTAACTCAGTGCCTTGGTGATTTAAAACATTTGATGACCACATTAGAACTTGGTGCCTTTATTTTATGTTTAGCATGTCCTTACAAATTAAACACTAAATAAAGTGTATGTATGGGTGAATTTTATGATTTTTTTACGAATATGTGTACTTACAGGATGTAGGTCTAAGGGCGGTTGCGGACAAGATTGTCCAATATGAGTGGTGACACCAATGACAGGGTCGATTTTGTACATGGCATGGGGTGGTGGTATCCCTGGCACTTGTCCATGCGGAGCTGGATATTTCTGAAAAAAATAATACAAAAAACAGAAAGATTAGAAAACAAAGAACAAAGCGTAATATGCGTAGACAACAACTTAATACGAGTAAACAGCAACTTACAGCTTGTGGTAACATTTGTGGGAAGCACGGTGCCTACATAAAAGAAGCAATTTTAGCGCACACACATATACAGCTTGCATAATACAACAAGGTAGATGTATAGACACAAACATATATTGCAAGAAAAATGCTCACTCTTTGGTGATGAGGTAACCATGTTGGTGGAGGAGATGGTGATGGTGGCCAAGCATGCGTTGGTGGTGGTGAATGTGCCACATGCTTTGGCCATACAGATATTAAAGGTCGATCCATAGAAGGGTGACCCCATACATGTAGGGGTCTATAGTGAGGCACCGGTGTTACAGGGGGGAAGCCCATGGTTGGTGGCGCAACCCAAGGTCTCATGTCCCTCTTGCAGCCTCCGACATTGCCTCCTGCTGATGACGCGGAGCGACCATATATTTGACGTCTTTGACTCCAACTTGCAGCCTCGGCTTCTCTTGCTAGTAGATGTTTTCGATGTGACCTATATTTCTGCATTACACATCTCTCAAAGTTAACGAGTGATAAAAATTATTTGAGCGTTTTTATAAGAAAGATTGAAGAATGATGAAATAAAAACAAACTATTATGTCACATAGTTTCTGTGTGAAGAAAAATTACAACGATTCTAATGTGGGCGAATATAGAGGGTCAAAAAAAATGTATGGTTTGGACTTTGTAGAATGTTAAAGCCAAAGGAGAAGAAACAAAACAGTGAATGCCACATCCCTGTCGTTTGATTGCAAAGTTGTACTAACTTTTTGTCGAAGGTTTGCATGATACATGCATATGCATCATGTGAAAACTTTTAACCATATTCGTTTCCTTGGCTAGTATTGGGATAATTATTACTAATCTGTTACATGTCCATATATAAAGATACGGATTATAGTTCGTAAGCTATTAAAAACTTTCATTTTACATATTGTTAGATTTTATAATAACCAAATATTAATTCTTAATGACGAAACCTTACGGCTTATAAACACAAATAGAGTAAGTAATTAACTAATGCAAATGAATATTATATATCTAAAATATGAGATTTGGTTTATTTAGAAGGATGCCTAGATCCAACGAGTTATGCATAGTAATGTTATGATGCCTATATCCACAAACGTTGTTTTTAAAAGAATTAGTTTTGTAATTCAAAAAATTAATGGCACAACTTTATTCTTAGTTACTTCTACCTTTATGTAAATCCATATATATATATATATATATATATATATATATATATATATATATATATATATATATATATATATATGAAGTTTTTCTGAATTATCGAAGTAAATGATTTCAGTAAACTTACTAATCATACAAGTTTGTTTAGCTTAATTGAATTGACATTATACAAACATGTCATTATGCATCTAGAGTAATCAAACATGACTGAAATGCTGAAATATCAAATGAAAAAATATGCTTTGGACTAAAATAATTCTTTTAATCATTAATCTTCGAGGTCAATTTAGACAATAGTTTATATTTGGTATCTTTATGAGTCAAATGTAATCTAGTGTTTAGTGGTTGATTTTTTTTATAGGAGTAGAAGTGTCTTGTTACGTAGGCCTTATCGTCCATGTAACGGCCTGAGTTTTGATATTCACCTACATCCTTTGTATTTAACTGTTTTTTGGAGTCATATATTCACCGGGTTATACCCTTTACCAAAATAATAATAATAATAATCACATGCATCATCGGTCGGAAGATCGATGTGGAAAATTATCTAAAAGTTCCGATCTAGAAGAAAGCAAGATAAGAAACATAGATGTTGATAATTAAATAAACGAATAAGCTAAAGATCGAACGTCTTAAAATTGTGTACCTGAAGATGGCTAGCAATGTTATGACGAGTGAGACAACCAATTCCCATAATCTCAAGAATTCTTGAAGGGACAGCCTTATCCACACCCAACTGCTCTACTGCTTGAACGAATCGACGATGTAGATCCGGTGTCCAGTCCACCTACATCATTCATCCGTACCAACATTAAATTTTTGTATAGATTCCAGATATGTCAAACATAAGTTTTTTAAGGACCAGTCCAATGTTCTATTAGTTGGATATATTGTACTTAAGTTTGTATACATTGGGATCTGTGTATTCATCCAATTTTATCGACAACAAAAAGTTGCAGATAAATTTCTTTATCCACAACAGAAGATACACGTGAAAAGAAGGCAACCCGTGAGTTTTTAACAGATAATAATACAATGTTAACTATTTATATGCACTAGGTATTTGTTTTTATTAACAACAATATTATAAAAAACTTCTGGCAAGAAGCTACACAAAAAGATCGAGTACAAGAGATTCCATGGTTCCCTTACGTACTTGTGTGCTAAAAAGTAATAATTGACTTGAAGATTTGCACATATTATTTCTAATAGGAAACCCTAGTCGTACTGATATTAAAATATGGAGTGACGATATTACCTCCATAGTAGGAGTGATGCTTTGTAGTGTTTTGGCTTCGGCTTCTTTTAATATATTTTGATGTTCAAAAAAAATATGGAGTTGACAAGTTAACTAGTATTAAAAAAAGAAGCCCTAAGTTTTAAGTTTTACTATGTTTATAGAAACCCTAACTAATTATAATTACCTTTACTTTCCTCTTCCCTTGAGAAGAATTCTTGGAGGAAGATTTTTTTGGACGATTCGGGCTTTTGCTCACATCTTCTTTACTAGATTTGAAATCATCTTCAACTCTGGATAAAGATGTGACACAGTTGTTGTTGTTGATATTATTGTTATCGGATGAATCTTCTTCTCTTCCGCCACTAAAAGAGAATAGTTCCGGGTCCATTTCCAAAGGAGGTAACATGTCTCGATCATCGTCGTCATCCATCCCCACAAATAAATCGTCAAAATCAATACTCTCCAGTAAATTATCATCCGAGAAGTCGGGGAAATCATCAAACCCGACCATATCCCCTCCCTGATGATTATCTCTGCCATCTCTACCAGTGTTGTTTTCTAGTGGTGATACAACAGCTAGCATTACGAACAACGTGCACACCCTTAAACTGATGTTTATAACACACGTACGTATATATTATATATAAGGTGGTGATCAAGTACGGGGTTATATGATGATTTTATGCATGAAAAAGGGTTTTCTGGCAGGATTTCCGGTTATAGAAGTGAGAGAATTATTATTTTCCGATTGATGAGTAATAATTGGAGTGATTGATAACAGAAGAAGAGACAACTTGTGATAAATAATTGGATTGCTATGGAATTGTTTGCTTATGGTAGCGTGGTCGTGGTGAGGTTGGATCTCAACCACAACAATTTTTGTCATTTCTTGTCAATTTCTTGTGGTACAAAATATTCAAAACTAGTTTGTCTGAGTGTGTATATATATTCATTTCCTACAAATCTATTTTTATGACTTAGATTTTTCTTTACCAAATGGAAGCTTTGGTAATAATTGTTTACAAATTGCTGGAGGTTTAATTATGGCGAAAATTACCCATCTACCCATTTGCGTGTGTACGTCGCACACGTCGCAATTATCTTCACTTAAAATCTACGTTGATCCGTGTATATTTTTGCCGGCATACCGAAGCCAGCGTGTCGACATGATTTCAGTTGAAGCGATTCTAAACCAATGTCGGGTAAAAGTCACATACTCTATGAAATTAACAAATTAAAAAAGCATGTCGTGTATCTTAACACCATATACACGACATGGAGGAATCTGCATTTTCAACTTTTAAAACTTACAAAAATCTGGCTAGCTTTTTGATAATTCAACTCTTTATATAACAAACTTTATTTATCATATATTTAGCAAATATCTAGCAAATTCGTTAATGGAAAAATATCGTTCTGAAGAGCTGCGAATTACTGAACAAAACAGTCAATATTGATATCTTTTAGCGTCGATTTTATAAAAATGTTGAGTTTGATATATATTTTAAAAAAACCTTTGAAAGTATTTAGAATCTTGCCTTTTGAAAATAAAAATACTTACAAAAATACACTTTTTGATATTTACAACTTTTTATATAACAAACTTTATTTGTCAAATATTTAGCGAATGTCACAGCAAATTAGTTAATGAAAAAATTAGTAACGAAGAGCTCTTTGTAGCGATATTATGTTCATTAACCAATTCTTGGACGTTTCTTAAATATTGACAATAAAGTTTGTTATATAAAAAGTTGTAAATATCAAAAGGTGGTAGTTTTGTAAGTATTTTTATTTTTCAAAAGGCAAGATTCTAAATACTTTCAAAGGTTTTTTTTAAATATATCAAACTCAACATTTTTATAAAATCGTCGTCTTGGATCGCAATATCGGACTCGTTTGACCGTGATGAGCTCTTCGTGGCGATATTTTTCCATTAACGAATTTGCTGGATATTTGTTAAATATATGATAAATAAAGTTTGTTATATAAAGTTGTAATTATCAAAAAGTTAAAGGTGACCTTTGTAGTTTTAAAGTTGAAAATGGAAGATTCCTCCATGTCGTGTAGTGGTGGCAAGATACACGACATGCTTTTTAATTGTTAATTTCGTATATGTGTGTATTTTGCCCGACATTGGTTTGGGGTTGCTTAACTCGAAATCGTGACGTCTGGCGGATTCGGTCGATGTCGAAAGAGTCTACACGAGATCAATGGAAGATTTTGAAAGGAAGATAGGTGAGGCGTGTGTGACACATCATGAAAATGGGTAGATGGGTAATTTTCGCTTAATTATGCCATTGCTTTTTAGGACTAGCTTTTATTCAAAACTTGAAAAAATCTTTGGAGATAAATCCAAAATATATGTTACAATGACCCGTGAAGCAAATTTGTTTCACATGTATTGTTATGATTTAGTCATCAAACCACCACCACATGCAACATCACTTATATAAAATCACGCGGACCTCCTACTAAGACTTTGTCAGTGCCGCTGTATTCGTCGTTGCAAAACCTTGTCACGACAGAACCTATCGAATGTTGCACCTTCTTCGATCTTAGGTCGATATTATGTTTGGATGAACAAGTTTTCTTGTTAAGAATTTGCTTTATGGATATTTGTATCAATTAGATAGGTTTTGCTTTATGGTTTGTGGTAGTTGCCCGATTATGACGGTGTTGTTGTAGCCTTGCAGGACTAAGACATTGTTGTTAACACTGAAGACGATCGGTGGATGCTAAATTGCTCAATTTCATTATATATGTAGCATGCATGCATATTAAAACTTGTGAGTGTGCGGCATGAAAAAAACTTTCAAGGATAAATTACACATTTCTCGAGGATACCCTTAAAACACAGAACTACTTTACAAGTTTTTCAAATAGGCATTGTGAAAACAAAAGTTTTTACAAGTTTTTCAAACTTACTGTATTTACAGTTTTCTTAACCTAACCAAACTATAGATTTTGGTTTTGGGCTTTAAAAATCATAACAGAGCCAAGAAATCTCAGTCGTGTGTATTTAAATTAATAATCTGATATGTTAATTTAATTTATGCCATCATGGCAATAAAATGAAATCTTCTTATGTCAACTTCAATGTCTTACCTTCCATTATGTTTATATCGAAATATTTTACGAAAAACCACAAATATATTCATTTTTCCAAATAATTTCGATCTTATTCGAACAACAAATGATTTATATTATAACATTTATCAACTACATTTACTGTAGATGAAGAGTAAAGCATAATTGATAAATGCTATAATAACCCCCTAAAGATTATTAAAAGCTCTAAAATAACCCTTTTACTCGATAAATGCTATCACAACCTCCTATTTAATATAACTAGTTGGATCTGCATGTAATGATACTGCGATAAATATAGTTATATAATAAATATAGTAAATGAATTCTAACTCAACTCTCACGGTAATTCCTCTTACCCGCTAGTGAATTCGTTTCATAACACTTCAAATGTATATGTGTTAATTGTATGTGTTTGTTTGGGTTTTCAAGTATCTTTCCCGTGACATCATTATTCCCGCATATAAAAAGACATTCACAATCTCTTACCTGTCAAACACTCTCCCAAAAGTAAATGATTTTGATACACCAAGTTTGTATTAATTGAAATAAAGGTTAAAGTTATAAAAATTTGAATCAAAATAAACTAAACCTACTAAAAATGTAAAAATTAAAAACTCATAAAAATATATCAAAATAGATGTTGAATTAAAGAGCACAAAATTTTAGAAAATATGATGAAATTAGATCATAAAAAAATTAAACGAATTAAAAGATATTTAAATTTAAAAATAAAAGTGATTAATTAGTTAAGAATTGACATGTGTCACCCCATTATTGGATCTCCTTATTTTAGTTTGTTAGAGCTCCTCCTTTTTTGTTATTTTTTAGTTAGAGAAGTGACACATATCACTCAATTATTGGAGCTCATTATCTTAATTTTTTGTGGAGCCCACAACTCAAATGCATTATATAGTAGTATAGATTACAAAATAACCTTTAGTCCATTTAATAAATGCTAAAACACCCTATTGAATTTGTTAAACCTACAAATTAACTCTTAAATAAATAAAACTTTATATTTTAACACCTCTTAAATTTAGTAATATAACAAGTTAACTAGTAAACTCAATGTCTTTATTCATTTATATCATTCTCCTTATCATTGTTAATACTTTTTGTTGAAAAGCATATTATTTTTAGAACTTTATTTGTAGCTATAAATTGAAAATTTTTGCGTCCGTTACAACGTGCGGATAAAAGTATCCCATTAGAATTGTTAATGGTAAATGACTGACTGATTGATTAACCTCATAAAGTGAGTACAATATATAGCCAACATAGACTATTCTAGAAACAGTATTGAGTCCATACAAACAATGAGTCCACTAATGTGTCGTCTAACACTCCCTCGAAGCTGGAGGACAGCGAATGCTCAAACTGAACCGAAATTCTTTAAACAAAGCAAAAGGTTGGCCCTTGGTAAGAAGTATACATACTGGTAAAGATATAGAACATGAAGAACACAAACATGAACAAGAGCAACCCAATCACGAAAAAAAAACGAATGTCTATCTCGATATGCTTCGTACGCTGATGATGAACCAGATTAGATGACAAATAAACAGAACTGACATTATCAAAATAGACAATGGTCGCGGAGTCTAAGGGAGTATGCAACTCACGTAATAAATTCCGCCACCAACACGACTCAACAACAGCATTTGCAATACCATGATACTCTGCCTCAGCACTAGACCGAGAGAGATTTTGTTGACGCTTGAAAGACCAAGAGAGTAAGTTGTTGCCCAGAAACACATAATAATCGAAAGTAGATCGCCGAGTAGTAGGGCAACCAACCCAATCTGCATCTGAATAAGCAACCAAAGATGTAGTAGAAGATGAGTATAACTATAACCAATAATCGAGAGTACCTCGAACATATCTCAAAATCCTCTTAAGAGCCAAAAAATGAGGCTCCCAAGGATCATGCATACAAAGACAAGTCTTCTGCACCACATAAGAAATATCCAGACGAGTGAATGTAAGATACTGAAGAAATCTTGCAAGACTACGATATAGTGTTGGATCAGAAACCGGATCACCATCAGCTCCCAGTTTGGACTCAATATCAACAGGGGTCTGACAAGGATTGCAATAATCCATGTGTGCCCTCCCAAGAAGCTTAGCAGCATACTTATGATAAGATAAGAACATCCCTGATGAATTATGCATAACTGAAATACCCAAATAATAATTTAAGTGAACCAAAATCTGTCATAGAAAACTCTTGATGCAATGAAACAATAAGATGTTGTAACAATGCCTTAGACGAGGCAGTCAAAACAATGTCATCAACATATAAAAGCAAGTATGCGGTGTTAGTCCCCTATCTGTAAATAAATAAAGATGAGTCACATATACTATGAGTAAAAATACGCATAATATATGCTGCAAATCATTGAAACCAAGCCCGATGTGCCTACTTAAGACCATAAAGTGATCGTTGCAATAAACAAACATGATCGGGATAAGTAGAATCCCGAAATCCTGGAGGCTGATGCATATAAACTATCTCGGATAAATCACCATGCAAGAAAGCATTCTTGACATCAAGCTGATGAACACGCCAATGATGAGAAACAACTAAGCTAAGTAGAGTCCGAATGGTAGCCGGTCTAACAACCAGACTAAAAGTCTTATCAACATCAATGCCAGATAACTGGGTGCTGCCATTCGCTACAAGACGTGCTTTGTAGCGACTAAGAGTCTCTTCTGCTAAGTACTTGTGTTGAAATAATCGCATACAATGAACAACGTTGCAATTCTTTGGTCGAGTCACAAGATTCCAAGTTTTATTATTAATAAGTGCATTATATTCATCAGACAAAGCATATTGCCAATTCGGATCATTGAACGCATCATTATATATTTTGGTAAAGGCAAAATGATGGACACATGAAGATTCTGATGATCAGAAGGAAGAATTGGACCCAACACGAAAGCGTGTGACCATGGGATGAACTAAAACCAGGTTTGGGTTTTCAAGGTTTATGGGTTGCGGTGGTGTTCGGTTAGTGGTGTTGGTGGGTTGATGTGTGGCTGAGATTGGAGTGAGGCAGTATGACTTTGGGCCAAAGCTTGGGATAAAGAAGAAAGTGGTTGGGCCGTATTTAGTGGGTTGTTGGGTTGTTGTATAGTAGAAAGTTGGACCTGTGTAGTAGGTTCCTGAAAAGGATTTAAAACATACGTTTTTATGGGGACATTTAAGCCCTAAATCGATACATTTTATATCCATTACTGCTTAAAATCGTTCATTTTCACATTTTATGTCTTTTTGAAGCAAATTGCTGGAATCAAGCACTTTTTGACGAAAATGAGCGAAAACATGAAGAAAACGACAAAGTCAAGATTTCAAGGCTGATTTCTTCACCTGACCGCGTCGACTCAAAAGGCGGCGATCGTCATCGCTCAAGGTATTCTAAAAGTCTCAGCGACAACTCGGATCATATTTTGGTTTTACAACATGGCGGCCATGCCTTATTCAGGCGGCGTGCCTTTATTTTACACCTGACGACCGAGACTCATTCCAAGAAAACGTCCTTAATGAAGCCAGTCGGCGTCACACTTCTTCAATTGACACCAGCCCAACGATGACTTTTCCATAATGAAACTCTAATAACAACGCTTCGAATTTTCTGTATTTTATGTGTAATATTTTGGAGAGCAAACCCTAGTTCGTTCATAGTCCGACTTGGGCAGTATTTTAGGGTTCCAAACCCTTCTTTACACTCAAAGAAAAGTTTGTTTATCCAATATATCACCATGTTTATCCTATGTTCAATTATTTGTTAGTGTTCATGCTTATCTATCATGTGTAGCTAAACTATTCTTGTATTTGCTTAGATCTATGAAACCTAGTTATTGACTATTATTAGGTTGTCTCTTGTTTTAATTGGTAGAAGCTAGAGTAAGGAAAACTCGCTTCTTCTTTAATTTTTTCGAGCTTGAACGTCCTAAATAGTAAAAAGCTTGAGAGGCACTTGAGCCATCGTTGTGTTTATTGCATGAGTTGTAGCTTTATGATAATAGAGTATTCGGGAGTGATACTACGGTACTTGATGATCCCGGATAGTCTAGAGGAGAGTTACAATTCTAAAATTAGGGAATTAGGCACCCCCTATGACTAATACGGAATACAACGCAACAATTAGAATGAGCATGTGACAATTCAACCGACTAATAAGAGATAACTAGGGAGTAAAAAAATCTAAGTAAACATGCTCTTAATTATCATAAAAACACACCCAATCAATCCATAGCTTTTCTTCTTGTCATTAGTACAATTTTTTTTTAGTTTAAATTATTAAGTAGTTAAAATTAGTAGAATTATCACTCCCCACTCCTAAACCCCGAGATTTTTACTTGTTTTCAAAAAAAATATAAAAAACTAAAAAGAATCACCCTCAACCTCACATTCTCCTCATACATCTCTAATAGCATCTCTATTCCCCTATAGAACGATCAACCCCCTGGGCTTACCCATACTACACAACGATTAGGTACACTGCCTAGTGGGTTGTAAAGCTTGCTCGTAGAAAAGGAAGTCTTATGACCACGAACCTCCCACCAGTTCCTCTTTACCGAGAGGATCGGGATTGTGTGGTAGAGTGTATGTTGGTGAGGAGCGAATAATTTGGGTAATAATATTCGACGACTCATCCGAAAAGGTATAGGATGGAGACCCGGTAGGTGTCATAGAGCCAAACGAAAATACTATCTCATCAAAAGTAACATGTCTTGAAATAATGATTTGATTTGTATTTAAGTCAAGAAAACGATACCCACGATGGTTGGAAGCATGTCCCGAATATTTAGAGGGTGTGGTACGTGGTGCAAGTAGAGGTGTTACTCGAGTTGACCCGGTCGAGTTCGGGTCAACTCGGGTCGGGTCAATTCGGGTCAAGCCTTAAAAAAAATATCCGAACCCGACCTTGTTTAGAACTCGAGTCAACTCGGGTTGGGTCAACTCGGGTCGGGTCAATCGGGTCGGGTCAATTCGAGTTCGGGGTCAACCCGAGTTTTTTACATTGTAAAAGTGTTGTTGAGCTGGGTTAGTCGGGTTAGGGTTAGGTTCGGGTTGGGTCAAGGCAAAAAAGACATACCCGAATATAATTTTTAACCTGATTGAACCGACCCTAATTGACTTGGGTCGGGTTCTGGTCAGGTCAACCCGAATGACACCCCTAGGTGCAAGTTTGTGAGGTGTATTAAGGTGCGGGTAACATAAGCACCCAAAAATGTGTAAAAGGCTATAGTTCGGGTTCGAGTCAAATAAACGTGTATAAGGTATTTCATTGTTGATGGCACATGATGGTAAGATATTTAATAAGGGTATAGCCATATTGAGATCTTCAACCCAATATTAGGGGGAATGTGAGCTTGAAAAAGGAGGGTCCGAATGAGATTGTTAATTTTGTGTATCATGTGTTCAAACTTACCATTTTGTTGAGAGGTTTTTGGACACAAAAAAAATAATAATAATAAAAAAATGAAACTAGATGCCTTTATGGGCAATAACTTCTGTAGGGCATCGTTGTCAGATTCGCCACCATGATCACACTGAAATGACTTTATTTCACAGTTAAATTGAGTATTAACAAAGTTACGGAATAATAAAAATTTAGATAATACATCAGATTTATTATTCAACGGATAAACCCAAACGAAATTCGAATAATGATCCAAAAACGAAACACATTACTTAAAATTTCAAAGGCACGGAATGAGAGAAGTCCACAAGTTCGAGTGAAGAATGTCAAAACAACGCACGAGAGGTTTCTCTTTATTACATGAAATAAAATTGCTAGAAATAAGAAGCCGTAACATTGATGAGGTGTAAATTTATTCATTTTTTAGGGGTCATTTAGCCTCTAAATCCGTACATATTCAATCAATTATTGCCCTAGATCATTTCTATTTGAGTTTTAGGTACTCGAGAAGCAAATGCGAGAAAATGGAACATTTATGGCTCGATTGAACAAGAAAATGAAGAAAAATGACAAAGTCAGAAAACGTCACAGAAAGAGACTGCGACGACGTGAGAAATAGTAAGTGATGTCGTACTTGAAAATTAACGAAGATAATCCAGTTATAAATTTTCCAAGTGATGACTCAGTCTCTGGAGAGGGCCTCCTTCTGACGGCGTCAAGACCAAGATTACTAAGGCTGACAGTGTCACAACTTATAAGTGGCGTCGTCAACTTGCACGTGAAGTACCCGATCATATTTTGGCCATAAAATCTTCATACGAACTCGGATTTGGTTTATTCAAAAGGTCACGCGAAGAGAACGAGAAAATCTATGATTTAGTGAAAAAGGCATCATGACCGCCATCACTTTATAGAGTTGACGCCATCACCTCGAGCCGACAGAAAATCATCCTATAAATATAACCTTAAAAATTTACATTTTTAAGCCTTAAACCCTAAGTTTGAATCTATGGTTTAGGTAGGTGTTTTTTCAGCAACTTAGTGGGTCTTAATCACTCTATAAACATCTTGTAATGGTTTATTTATTGATTCAACCTTATTTTATATCTTCAATTATCATTATTGTTGCTTGTTATTCATTGATTGTGATTGGCTAAATCACCTAGTGTTTACTTAGGATTGTATGAAACTTGTTAATAACTAATTAGATCTTATTATTTTCTTATTGATAATAATGTGTATCTTCATCATTCTTGTGTGACAGATTCAATGAGTCTAATCGTTTGTACTTTAAAATTCTTGTTTCCTACTAATTCTTGTTTGATTAGTTGTTATTCGCGCTAAGAGTAGGAAAACTGGCTAGATCTAGAGATATTAGCTTGAACATCCGACTAAACACCCCACTATATAATTAGTGTGTCGTTCGTTATATTTAATGCGTGAGTTGTGTTTGCTGACATTGAGATAGCCTCAACGAGAATAAAACTCATAGAGTTAGGGATTGACAACTCTTAGCAATTGATATTAAGGAATACAACGCTCTAATTAAATAAAGAGGTGGCAATTTAGTAGGTAAAATTTGATAGTTAGCAAGGAGTAATACATCCTACGTGAATACGCTTCACTTACCTTGTAGAATTTTTAGTTTAATTAGTAGTTTAAAACCAACCTCTCTCAAACCTCGGATTTTACTTGCTTTCTATAAAATATAAAATACAAAATAATCACCCCTCAACATTTAGACTTAATACGTCATACACTTCGAGCCTACCTCACTATTCCTCTAGAGAACGATCAATCTCATGTGTCTTGCCTATACTACACTACAACGGTTAGGTACTCTGCCTAGAAGGATTGTAAAACTTCATGTGTTTTGCATAATCCGCATTAAACACTTCACTTCCTGGATGTCCAAGTCGTTGGAGCAACGTGTGTTCACTAGAGAGAAAAGCATGAGGAATGGCGAGGGCTTTGTGACCAGATAAAGATCTCCGATGCTATCACATCGAAGAAGGACAAGACGAGTCATGAAATCCTTAATAGAAAAACCAAATGTGTCAAATTCAACAGTACAATTATTATCACGAAAAAACTGAAGAGCGAAAATTAATTTTTTGATGATGTAAGGGGTGATAAATACATTATGAAGGCGAAGGGTTCTATGAGAAGTAGGCAACATATATTCAAAGCATCACTAAGACAATGAACAAAATCATTAAGGTAGGAGCTCGCGCATGTATCCATATTCCAAGCACCAGAATTGGGGTCCTGAAGGGTCAAGGTACTAAAAGCATGTGGTAAAATGGTCTCGTGACCTGAGGCAGCAGAAGAACCCGAGCGTCCCATAATTAGACCGGCCTGTAGAGAGAAGCTAGTCTGCCCCGAGGAGGAGCCTGTTGGGCCCATGGTTAATACATAGACCCGGTAGGCGCAGCTGGACTGGGCCTTTCGGTAGCAGCAACTGTAGTGGGATGAGTATGGTGAAACCAGGTGGGCCTGTTGGAGGTTTAATCAACTGGATTGGGCCTTGCGGTCCAACAGTAAAGGCCATTGGATTCACATGGGTTGTAGTGGACTGTCCTAGGTTTATAGTTTTCCCAGTGGTTATTATTTATTGACCCGTCGATCTTTGTCCAGTGTACCCAAGTTGTGACAACAACTCTTGTTGAGTTTGAATAAGGGCCAGCAATTGACTCAGAGTCAAGATAGTAAAAAGCACAGGTAAAGCAGTGGGACAAACCGTATTATGAGACCAAAGTAAGGAATTACCATGTAACCCATTAGACGAAGCCCCATGCACAAATTTGAAATTGTCTCCAAAACAACATAAACCTTTAGAAAAATTAAAACACGGCTTGGAAGATTTAACATGACCAACGGTAGAGCGTCTCAAGTTAGTACCTAATTCAGCCAGCAAAACCATATGCGACGAGGAGGACGAGTCAACATGTAGTGATTGAGACTTGGACTTCAATCTCATCTCCTCGGTAGTAAGCATGGATCGAACAGTCTTGGGAGCGGGAAACGATTCCCGATGAACAATGATACTAACAACATTGTACTTATCATTTAACCCTTCGAAAGCAAAAGTAACAATATCATCATTGCTTATACGAGACCCGATACCGGTTAATATAGTGGTAATTGACTCGACTTTACAAAAATGTGCATCAATACTTAAGTCACCAAGTTTCGAGGATCGCAACTCCGCTTTCAAGGAAAGTGTACGAGTACATTTGTTATCAATAAAGATGGTAACAAGGAGATTCCATGCCTCCTTAGCGGTTTGCGTATCTTCGACCACAAGACATTCTTGAAGGGTCTCGGAGATTTTTGTAAATATCCATGACAACACAACAGTATCAATCTTCAACCATTCAGGTATAGGAGGTAGAGAGCCACTTGATGTGGACTAGAAGACGAACCAGGGATATGATCGAGGAGTTCAAAATTGCGACACAAGTTCTTGAAAAAATATACCCAGGATGAGTATTTTTGTTTGTCAAAGTCGAGCGTAACTGGAGCGCATGTGGTAAGGTTATTAATGGTGAGTAACTTATCCGACAAGAGGATAATAAGAGGGTATGTGTTTTCCCAACCAGTCATTGTGAAACAAGTTATACGAATGAAACAGTGAAATTGAGATTCCTTTGTTAACCAGGGAAAACACAACATGGTATGGTGTGAAAATTCATTAACCAAAGAACGAAAAATAGCGAAACAGTGGACGTGATATTGCTTGTTAACCAAAGAACAAAACACCTTTACTTTGTATGGATTCGTTACATGAGAACGAGCCACCTATGGTTAGGGAAAAAAAATTGAGCGGCAGAAGAATGGAGGAGGTTTATAATTAGTTTGTTATTTTTGTAGATGTTTAGGTCGATACCATAAAAGTAGCTACCAATCTGGTTTAGGTGTTTGGGAAGGTTAAGATGTAGAGCAGTCTTACCCTCACCAGGTAGAGAGGCTGCTTGGGATTCTACTAGGTAGAAAGGACCTCCGGCTTTTGTAAGGAGTGAGGATACCATGTTAATGGTAAATGACTGATTGATTGATTAACCTCATAAATTCAGTACAATATATAACAAACATAGACTATTCTAAAAACGGGCTTGAGCCTATACAAACAATGAGTCCAGTAATGTGTCGTCCAACAAGAATAATTTATGATGGTTTTTCTAGGAACAATTCTTAAATATGATCAGCTTAACAGATGCTGATTCTTGTCTTTTTCTTTCTCTTCACAAAAGTATAGAAGTAATAAGAAATGCATGTAAACTACTGTAATGTATTGTTGCCAGGTGAAAAATAATATCTTGTTTACTTCTGTAAAGAGTAAGAAATGTATGTATCAACTCTTAACATATGAAACAAGGTAGTTCACTTTTTATTAGAATTGGCGAACAACATTAAGAGGTTTAATTCTATAACACATGATTTTTTTTCTTTCCTTTATATAGTGAAACAAACAATTATAGTATACTAGAAAGGTTTTCGCACATTGCGGATGTGGGTATTCTGTAATCAAATTTTTGGCAAACATGATTTTTCGATTACATATTTGTCTTGCTAATGACTTTACGCATGGTGAGCGTTTTGAGAGTATCTCTATCGTACACTATTTCGTAAAAATGTCAAGTACCTATGCATCACGATGTAATAACAGTGTGAAAACGGTAATCAGTAGTATTACAAGGTTGTGATGATTAGCAGTGAAAAATACTTGATAATCAGTAAATGTTGGGCAATATTCGTCAAAAAAATTATATAACGTGTAAATATAATGAAGTATAAACTAGTTCTTGCAATATATGATTAATAATATATATGGCTTTGCTTATATAAGTCATGGTATTCAAAAACTTTACAAATTTTTATGCTCTGTAAATCACATGAAAATTTTCGTACTTTTATATGTAAGATTTTGGTCAATCGGATTTATTAATAACATGGTTAAGATTTCACTAAAGTCGTACTAAAATACATGATAAATGTTTCTTGAATATGCAATTTTTAAAAAATTTAAATGCCCATATCCAAATAAAAATTTGACATTAAACTTCTAATGAATATTTTAAATAATTAGGTGTAGAAAAATTATTATTTAATATATTATACATAACATTAACTATTAATACATATTGCATATTAATTTATATTTTTTAAAACTTAAAAATTCATTTAATGAAAAACCTTCCTACATTATATTTAGAGTAAATTACGTAGTACATGGATGGTCTTTGTGGTTTTCCCAAAGTTTCATCTTTCATCCTTCAAAGTTTAAAGTTAAAGTAGACGGTCCTTTCTCTTCGCAAAGAATAACACTCGTGGTTCTTTTTTTAGCTGGTGTTAAGTAGATTATGTTATCATTTACACGTTAGCCTTTTTGACAAACGACCATTTGCATCGTCTATCCTTTATAATAACGGTCGTTTATAATTCAAAAATTTTCGTTCATTTTATACGTTTTCATCTGTTTTTATACGTTTTAATCCGTTTTTATACGTTTTCGTCCGTTTCAATACGTTTTCATCTGTTTGTATGTTTTCGTCCATTTTTATACGTTTTCGTCCGTTTTTATACGTGTTCGCCCATTTTCATACATTTTCTTACGTTTTTATATGTATTCTTAAGTTTTTATCCGTTTATATATGTTTTCATCTGTTTTAATACATTTTCTTACATTTTCATACGTTATTATCCATTTTTTATACGTTTTCTTACATCTTCATATGTTTTTGTCTGTTTTTATATGTTGTCGTCCGTTTTTATACGTTTTTCTTACTTTTTCATTTGTTTTTATCCATGTTTTACGTTTTTATGCGTTTTTATTTGTTTTCATCGGTTTTATACATTTTCATCTGTTTTTTATACGTTTTCATCCGTTTTTATATTACATTTTCATTCGTTTTATACATTTTCTTACATTCTCATACGTATTTATCCAATTTTCATCCGTATGAAAATATAAGAAAACTTATAAAAGCGGACGAAAACGATATAAAATAGACAAAACATATTAAAGCGGATGAAAGCGATATAAACGGACAAAAAATAAAACGGATTAAAGCGATGAAAACGTAAAAATAGATAAAACGTGAAACGTGAAAAGCGGATAAAACGTATAAAACGTAAGAAATGGGCGAACACGTATAAAAGCGGATGGAAGCGGTTAAAACGTGCGAAAATGTACAAAGCGGATGAAGCGATAAATGCAGAAAAGCGTATAAAAGCGGATGAAAGCGATAAAAGCAGACGGCGATAAGATAGATTTAAAACTTTAAATTATAAACAACCGTTATTCTGAAGGATAGAGCGATGAACGGTGCGTTGGTTATAAGGAACGAGCTTGTAAATGATAAAGAATCTACTAAACAACAGTTAAAAAAGAAAAGACAACGAGTGTTATTCTTTTGCAAAGATAGGGACTGTTCATACAACTTTAAATTTCGAGAAACGAAAGATGAAATTTTAGGCAAACCACAAGGACCATGTGATTTACTCTAATATTTAGTATTAGATAATAGAACTAAAAAACTTTAAAAATATACAGGAAAGCAACATTAAGAGATTTAATTCCCTCAGTGCATGATGCTTTTTTTCCCCACATATTTACTAGAACGGAAAATTTAATAGTTATAACAAGATAGCAATGTTTGGATCAAGTGGTTAATACTTTTGCCTTTAAAGACAGAGATCAAGGGTTCGATCATCACCTTTTGAAATGAGGTCTTTTTTTATCTTTGATAAACCGGAAACATCCTATTTACCTTATATAGGGGTAAGATTGTCTACATTTCAACTTCTCTATACATCGTGAAAGACGGTATTGAGACCAATAAAATAAATAACAAAAATAATAGTTTGCACACCATGGTCGGTTATTCAAGATAAATAAATAACAGAAGGATAATTTTAGCAGGCCTTACATTACTATAAGTGTTGCAGCATCAATCTCTATAATGGGTTTCACTCAAAATAGACTATGGCCTAAAATTATGGGCACAATTTTGGCCTTTTAAAATTGTGGGCCTGTGCGGTTCAGATTTATATTGGTGTCAATATGAAACAAATAACTCACAAAAACACTCTACTACCTAACAAAAAAAATACTATCGGGTTCTCTATGCCCCGACTTGCTACTTTGCTTTTATGCCACAGTGCCACTAGCTGGTTCGAGCACAAGACTAACAAAAGTTGCCGAGCATTTCTTTCAGTTTAGAAGCGTAGATCCCTTATTTCCTTTGTGTATGACGGTTAAGTTTTTCTGAGGGAAATTTCGCGCTTTTAGGTGTTGACAAAATACATTTTAGATTCCATACATAGTGGAAATGTAAGAGCAATTAGCAACACATGCGTGTACCTGCTGATAAAACATATATATAATCTACGCACAGAATAAATTCCTTGGTGAACTTCGTAAAATACGGTCGGACGACTTGTATAATTTACACGCCTTATTATAGGGATGGATAATACTTGTTAATTAAAAAAGGTTAAGTTGATGAATTACGACTTTGAATTTGATATATGAATTGAATATGCATGGTAATTGGTCACTGATTTAACATAGTCATAAAGTAGACATATGAATCTAACTATCTTATCATAAAGGGATCGACTTTCCGTATTAATAATTTTAAGATTTTCATATATAAATTTTAAGCGAATCTGAGTTCTGGCATTAGTTATGAATCTTAAATCACAAATAAAATACAAATCAAACTACAATTAATACACAACTTAAAACAAGCCACAAAAAGTACGTATCTCTAATCATGATGTCTGACATTCTTCACAAAATGACCATGTATAACAATTACGATACAAGCTTCTTGACCAAGATACCATTTTCAGTTCTTTTCCACACCTCATTATCCACACTCCTCATTAACTAGAGATCAAGACTTCAAACTATAACTATTCTATCCCATCTCCAAACTTCTCAATTGACTCAAACAAACAAAAATAAAATAAAATAAAAATAATAATAATAATAATAATAATAATAATAATAATAATAATAATAAACAAGCGATCTCGGATCGTTTCATTTCATTTGTAATCTTTCTTATATTTTAGTGGGACTTGTATCATCATTGACCAAACACTTCGTGCTAATATTCGAAATATAAAGAATGACCGAAACCAATTGGTTTCAATCAATCCTTTGGTTCGATTGAAGTCAGAAATAAAAACGAATCACAACACAATACACCTACCCGAGACCGTTCCACAATCTTAAAGCATAGACGAACCAACAAAAGAAATTCTTGTTCGTGGTCTTAATTATATAAAGTAATATGGTTATTGTTTGTGGATCGTATGAATTGAGAAGAGGAAATGATCGGTTTAGTGGAAAGATGAAGCTGAGAGGAGAAGAGATTTGAGATGAGTTGGGTGAGTGGATGTGCTAAGGTGTAGGAGGGGGCGGATTATCACAGAGTACGTTTTAGGGTTTGGGTGTATTTGATGGGCTTTGGTTCATATTCTTCTACTTTGGGCTTAAATAAGTTTTAACTCGCGAATATTAATGGGCTACTATGGTCATTATCAATTTTATCATGGGCTTAAATGATGAATCCAAAAATTATATCATTAATTGGGGTCGAGCCCGAACGGGCATGGGTTGAAATGATGAATCCGAAAATTATATCATCAAACGGGGTTGAGCCCGAACGGGCACGGGGCAAATGAGGTCGATCCCAAACGGGCACGGGTCAAACGGGGTCGAGCCCAAACGGGCATGGGCCAAACGGACTCGAGCCCGAACAAGCGCGGGTTAAACAAAATTTTTGATATCCGTAAAGTTATTGTCAAAAAAAAACATAATAAACTCAAATACATGATTATCGGAAACTTTAACTTCAAGGTGCCAGCCACTGCAGCTTGTGTACTCGCTAATATGATTATAAAGTATGTTCAAAAAAAAAAAAAAAAAAAAAAAAAAAATTGTAACGTAAAAGTATTTTGGATTAGGCTAGTCCCAGGTGCAACGCAGGACAACGCGAGACAACCTGCGCCACGCCGCGTCGGTTTCTCTCCAAAGAACGCCGAGACAACCCGATGCCCCGGGTCGACGACAGGGATTTTTTTTTTTTTTTTTTTTTTTTTTCATTCAAACATTTTAACATTAAATTTAAATTTCATTCAAATTAAAAAACATTACATTCTGAAATTTAAAAAAAAACATTACAACTACGAAATTAAAAAAAAAAAAAAAACATTCTGAATACGAAATTCAAATAAGCACTAGAATACTTAAACTAATAATCTAAATTGTAATGTTCTTTGATTCTTCTTAACTTTCTCCAACTCTTACAGTTGGCGGTAGGTCAATTTGGATCGATTGGGGTGTTGTAGAAGATGATGTCGACTCCGTTTTGATGTCCTCGTGAGCTCGAGTTTTCTGTTTTATCTCGAGCTCTTTTCCCTTAACCGTAACCAAGTATCCTCTAAACCCCGCTTATTCTTATCTTTATCCTCTTTTGACCCGCTTCGGTCCTTGAGAAATTTTTGGCCAACGATTGCATAAATGAGTCGATGGAACATCACCATCACGAGGAGGAGGATGCTTTCTTCTTTCCTTTGTCACGACCAACCGGTCGTGATTCTCTAATCGCTTCCTCGTGGAATCATCAACGTCATGACATCGAAAGGATCGCGGTGCGGTTGAACGGAGGTAGTCTAGAACCCTTTGTTTTCTTCCCACTATTTGTTGATATAGCCAAAACTCGACCTCCTTCCAAGCGGCATGACCCTTTAACACATCGTAGCACTCTCTAAGTGAAATCATGACCGTCGTCAATACGGTATTCTTTAAGAGCTTTTGAGGTGTCGTCGATATCATTCTCACCGCTTCCATGGGTGTTCTTGATATTCTCCATGATAGCACAATAATTTCCAACCCTGTTACGAATCCTGCTCTTCCATTTGGTAGTGATGGAGTCATAGGTTCGGTGTTTGCCAGTTTCTTTGTTAAAGTACTCGATCACTTGCTCCCAAAACTTGAAGCGGTTTTGGGCGTTTCCTCTCACCGCGTTTTCTGACACATAGACCCAAGCTTTACAAAGCACCACCTCTTCCTCCTTTGTCCATGGATCTGCTACCTTCTTGTTTTTCCCCTTACTTGTTTCCGGCATCTTGCCTTTGTCCTTGGCCTTTGAAGCACGTCTAGATGGCTGCCTTGGTTTGATGGGGGACATCTCTTGACCAAGCGGTTTCTCATCATCGGAATCATCAGCGGAATGGAACCATGGAAGGAACTGTGGTGCTGACAAGTGACCGAACCTTGTCCCATCAAGCATCTTGACTTGGGTAGTTTTGTGTTGGGTAGTTTTGTGTCGGATACTCCCCATCGAATCTTCCAAATTCATGTCTAGATTAGTGCTTGAATAGGGAATAAGGTTGATACGGTTGAGAAGGATAAATGAAGTCCATGTTTGGATGGTAACCGGACCCACTAGGTTCTTGGGTAATCTTGGTAAGAACGTTGCGGTGGGACAAAAGGACAGTTAAGATAAAGCGCGTTTTGGTTTTGATTTGGTTGGGGTAGTTGTGATTGATAATCAAAACTTTGCGGAAGCGAATAGGAGGCGGTTTTGTTGTGGTGATATCTTATTAACTCGAAGTTGTTTTCCGTGAGAAATTTAGATCCGGGGCATTTGGGGTAGTCGTGATCGTCGGGTTTTGATTGTGGGGTATTTTTCTTTGACATTTGAATTTGGATAAGAATTAGATTGAGTTGAATATAGATGAAAATGGTAAGTTGTGAATTGTGTTTGAGGTAATGTGAGTATTTATAGAGTGGTAAAATAGGTTTGAAATTTTTTTTTTTTTAATTAAATGACCAAGCGGTCTAAATTTAAATTTTGTATTAATGTTATGTTGGAAAGTGAAGCAAACAACATTTCACATCGGGTGGCTAAGCAACCGATTTTGCAAATTAAGGTCCTTCGACCGATCTCACGCCCGGCCACCACACTCGATCCAACCGATCTCCACATCGGTTGTCATTCGATTTTTTGCATGCCCAACCGACTTTTTTTACTCCACTGCGACAAGCCTTAGGTTGAGTAGTTTTGTCAAGTTGCATCTATTTTCCTTTTCCAAAATACGCATATATGGTATTGTAGGGTATTGTAGCATCTTATTTTTGACTTAGCATTTTCCTATCTTACTTTTTCTAATTTCATGGCCACATGTTAATTGGAATGCATAACATATACGACAAATTAAGTTAATATAAAATCCAAGCCGACCTGCATTTGATTGATGGGTATGGCAATTTACTACTGGCTGGAGGCTTACGGTAGAGGTGCACAAATGGGTTAACCGGTTCGGTTTGACGGCCGGTCAAACTCGAACCGGTTTGGGTCAATGCGGAAAAAATTCGGTCGGGCCGGTTAATCGGTTCGGTTTTGAACCGGCTGTGTTGATGGAGAACCAACCGGTCCAAACCGGTTTCTTCGGTTTGGGACCGGTTAGACAAGTTAACCGGTTTTGACCGGTTCTAGTATTTTTTTTTTCGTTTTCGTAAAATGGTTTATAATCGTTTTCTTGTTTCGTGTATTAATAAGCTAGAACTTTTATTTAATGAGCGGAGAATCGTGATACATCACACATTACATATAAACTTAAAACACAACACATAATAACTTAAACATAAATCATCGATAGCTTGATAAGATACTCAACGAGTCAAAGTCAACTCGAGGTCTCGAATCGTGCATCAACCGCGGTGCTTAGCGGCACTTCTTACGTGTGAACCCTCGGCCATTGGAAGTGGGTTTGAAGAAACATAAACAATACTTACATTGAGCCATTCGCCGCCATCCGACATTTCGGCGTGGTTGTAATGAGCCCAAACCATGGGATTACCGTGTGGACGGTCTAGGAAAATAACGAACAATAGCCGGTGGCGGGGGTGGCGGAGGCGGTGCAGGATCATCCATTAGTGAAAAGCTTCCGATTTTTATTTTTTAGCGTGTAATTTTAATTGTATAAAAGTTGCAAAAAATAAAAACACAATCTATTTATTTATGCTAGTCTTACAATGGAAAACTTGTAAATATTTTAAAAAATTCAAATTTTGAAAGTTTACCCGCCTTCCCGCTCAAAAAAATTCAAAATTTGAAATTTTAAAATTTTAATATTCGGACCGGTTTGACCGGTTTAACTGATTTGGACGGTTCATAATCGATTTTGGACGGTTCATAATCGATTTTTAACCGTTAACCGTTAATAATTCAAAATTTTGAATTTTAAAATTGCTTACGGTTTAAAATTTTGAATTTTAAAAATTAGTAACAGTTTAACGGTTTGGGACCCGATTAACCGGTTTTATTTTGAAATTTTTTTGCCGCCTAGTCAAAATTCAAAATTTTAAAATACGGGTTTAACCGGTTAACCGGATTTTTTTATTTTTTCGTTTTTCAACATTTAACAAACTTACATCAATAAACTTCAACTTTTATTTATAACGTCGGAAATACATAAACTGAAAGGAAATACATAAACTTAAAATATAATACGTAAGCATAAAAGTCCTAATAGTCGTCATCGGATCCCCTAGCTTGGCGAGCAAATGCATCTTGTCTTAGTTCTTCATCGGAAAGCATCTCGATTTCACCCGCTTGCGCTCTTCCACGTAGACCTCCCTTCAAGTCTGCGGCATTTTCAAGATCGGTTTATCTTGCACTCGCCTATTGCGTCATGATCTTTCAAACCCATACACATCTCCAAAGAAGCTTGTGAGTTTGTTTCTCGGTTGATAAAACCCTTCCACTTGTTGAAAAAGCGGATTCGAAGCTACCAAGTAGCTTGTACACTTAGTACATCACGAGCCATTCGGGATAGAGCGGAAACATTGTTTCCTTTGCTTTCCAAAACGCTAACACATCAAAGTTTTCAACTTCTTGGTAGGAATATGTGAGATAAAATCGGTCGTGATATAACTTTCATATTCACATTCGCTAAACCATCATTTCGAACCGTTTGTTGGGATTATCTCTTATCTTTTTATGCAAAGCAAGTATCGGATTCCTAAAACCCCTTGATGATGATGAAGAAGTTTCAAATCACGAGAGGGAGGCGGGTTACCATATTTTCAAAATAATATTGCCTCGAACTTTTAAGAGAATGGCCAAAGGACTCTTTGCATCATTAGCATAGTTCGCGTTTGACGCGAAACAACCCAAATCATCACAATCGAGTCGATAAGCACCTCTACCACGCTTTACATTATAACATGGATTTAATGCGTCATGACAAGTAATTAACGGTGGCAAAGTTTCAAAATATTTCAAAAGCTTTTCTTTCATCCCTAAACCATGCTTGTATAAACACCACCATGAAATTCAAATGCGGAAATTTGTTAAGACATCAAGAATAGTTGCTCGAGTACCAAATGAGCCGTTGGATAATAAACTCCCGACAATTTTTTTGTTGCGTTGTAAAAAACTTCAAGTAGTCGGGTTAGTTTTTCAATAGTATCCCAATTATCTTGACTAAATGGAGCACACCTACCCCTCCCCGACAATTTCTCATCATGAAAATATTGCAAAGTTACCTTTTGTCTTAAACCACTTATGAACATAAGATAAGTGGAGTTCCATCGTGTTTCAATATCCCAACAAGGTTGTAACCAATGTTTCCCCGCAGTTTCACACATCCGAATGTATGCATTATATCTTTTATTACCCTTTTAAAAACATCGACTAACATTCTTCTAAAATCTTGTTTCACTTCACTCAAATTCGGATCTTTTAATCCCGCTTGCGGCTAAGTTAATGATGTATGCAACACATCGACTATGAAAAATTCGCCATTACAAGGTGGCTCGTATTCCATTTTAGTCGACCCATTGCATTTGTGTTGTTACTAGCATTATCCAACGTTATTGAAAAAAATTCATCAAGTTAAACTTATGAAACACTTTTCTAAACAAATTGTATAAAGCTTCTCGGGTGAGGAACCAAAAAGTTTTCAAATGCTACGACTCGCTTCATCATTTGCCAACTTCGGGATCAACCCAATGCGGTAACACGAAGGTACGAAAATGGCAAATTATGAGGCGCCCAAACATCGGTTGTTAAATTAACACAAGCATCCATATTTAAAAATTATTTTTTAAATCTTGCTTAGCCGTTTTCCACATTTTTATACCATCGCGTTTAAGAGTCATACGACTTACATGATGGTACTGCGGTTGCATATAATTCTGGTACACCTCCGTCGTCGAAAATAAATATTACTATTGTACGCATCTTCTAAACCCTCCTTACTCTTACCTTTTTTCCCTTTTGACGGCTTGAATTTGAAGAAAGTTTTGGCTAACGAACCAATAAATGATTCTGATGGTTGATCACCATGAGAGGAGGAGGATGATTTCTTCCTTGCTGCGTCACGACCTACTGGTCGTGATTCTCTAGTCTCTTCCACATCATTAGAATCATCAACGTCTTGGACATTCAAAGGACCTTGGGGTTGACCCCGAGGTAGTTGTAGAACCCTTTGTTTTCTTCCGACTATTCGTTTGAAAAGCCGGCATCTCACAGTTCTTCCAAGCATCATGACCCTTCAAAATTTCCCAACACTCCTCTAAGGTAAAATCATGACCGTAAATTATACGGTATTCTCTAAGAGCTTTTGAAATGTCGTCTATATCATTCTCACCACTTCCGTGGTTATTCTTGACATTATCAATAATAGGGCAATAATTACCAACCCTATTACGAATCCTATTATTCTATTTGGTAGTGATGGAGTCGTAGGTTTTGTCTGAGGCAGTTTCATTTTTTAAATACACTATCACTAACTCCCACGACACATAAACTCAAGCTCTACAAAGCGAGATCTTTTCCGCCTTTGTCCATGGTTCAACGGTCTTCTTGCCTTTCTCCTTGCTTGCTTCGGGCTTCTTGCCTTTGTCCTTGGTCTTTGAAGCACGTCTTGAAGGCTGCTTTGGTGTGATGGGGGACATTTCTTCAGCATCGTCGATTTTTTCATCATGGTATAAAACCGTGGTACGAACCGTGACCCGAACCTTGCCCCATCGAAGCATCTTGAGTTGGATAGTTTTGGGTCTGATAATCAGGCATATAATCTTCCAAATTCATTTCAAGATTAGTACTACGAAGCGGGGAATAAGGTTCATACGGTTGGGAAGGATAAATGAAGTCCATGTTTGGACGATACGACGACCCACTAGGATCTTGCAGAATCCGCAAGGACGCGGTGGGACAAATGGACGGTTAACGTAAAACGGGTTTTGGTTTTAATTGGGTTGTGCTAGTTGTGATTGATATTCAAAACTTTGTGGACGAAAGCGAATACCCCGGTTTCGTTGTGGTGTTATGCCAGTTAATTCGAAGTTGTTTTCCGGCGAGAAATTCAAATTCGGGGCATTTGAGGTTGTCGAGATCGTCGGTTTTTTTATTGTGGGGTATTTTTCTTTGACATGCTGAACTTGGATGAGAATTAGATTGAGGTTGGAAGTGAATATAGATGAGAAGTAGTTTGAGGTTGAATTGTGTTTGAAATTATGTTTGAAGTTGGTATTTATAGAGTAGTAAAGTTTTTTTTTTTTTTTTTTTTTTTTTTTTTACGCCTAAACGAGCAAAAATGAGTTGAAATGAAATTTTGAAATCGGTTTAAATTGGAACCGATGTTGGGTTTTGCCTTTGACGACCGATTTGACGACCCATGTGCTCATTTGATTCGACCGATATTAACATCGGTCGTCGAGTGAATTTTTTGATGCCCAACCAATATTTTTGGCTCGAGTGCGTCTAGTAATACAAATCATTCTAGTAAAAGGAAAACTGATTGCTAGCCTGTGATATTCAACCAATTTCATAAAATACTTAGGTAGGACGGAGTGGGAGTCGGGTTGGCATGCGAGTTCACGAACCCGCTGGGCTACACCATTCCGTGGACATCGGGTTAGGGGGGCGGGTATTAATTTCGAGTTGGGAAGCCGAATGTTAACGTTGCAAATGGTTGGAGCCGTTATTAAACCGCTATTTCTACCAAAAAAAAAAAAAAAAAAAAAAAAAAAATCACTCATATTTAAACCATAAACTTGCACCTCATTTTTCAAAATAAAAACACACAACACAAATTACAACACATAATAATCTTTCAAAACACCAAACTATGGATCCAATGAGAGGTAAAAAACCTTTCACCTCGCGTCAAGGTCGGTCTCAACCATCCCCGAATCAACCAAAACAAACTCCGTTAGGATTTAGAGAAAGCATGGGTTCAAATCTCCCAATGTGGTGTTGTCGGTAATGAACAAAAGTCCGACGGTTTTTGGAAACGGATTCATGAGCATTACGAGGCAACTTCGGTTCGAGTTCACGAACATTTCATGCGTTGAATACCAAGTGGAGATCAATGAACACGGCCATGGGTATTTTCAACATTACTACCTCTAAGCGGTACAATTACATAATCTATACTTTATTATTTACAATTACATTATTTTGTTTTAGCTATACTTTTTATTTTACGTAATCAGATTTCTTTTATTTACAATTACATTATTTTGTATATAATGTAGAAACGCTTAAGGCTTGAGTGGGTGCAACGACTTTGGGCGTGGTAAAGCAGTTTAAATGGATTTCTATCACAAGAAAAAACAATTTACTCATGGCGGTGGTGGGAGATTGTCGAGGTCATGACAAATGGTTGAGCACGTATGTTTTCAAGATATTCTGGGTCTTTGCAATTCTTCAAAAAGGAGGTCGGGGAGTATGACGCAAGCAACACCATTCCCTACGTACGAATGAAGACCCCACCCTCCAATTGAATCAAGAAAAATGAAAAGAATCAGTCGCATCCTCCTCGTCTATCTCAAGCGTTGCGGATGAAATCAACGCCACACACAAAAGAAGACACAATATTTGGAAGAAAAAGCGAGATGGCGAAACAATTGTTGGCTACACAACTCGAGGCTAAGTTCGAGAATCTGTGACGGAGTTGAAGTTTTTGAGTCAAGCATGATCACATTCGCGATCCGCTATTGTGAACTTCTTGACCAAACACGGATGAGAACTGCGATTTTAAATTGTAGTTTCAAGTTATTTTAATTTCAACATGTAATGTTTTTTTTTTTTTTTTTTTTTTTCTAAGTTGTAGTTTCAATTTTTAAGTTGTAGTTTTTAAGTATTATGTAATGTTTTTATTTTTAATGAAATGGTATGTGTTTATTATAAATATTGTATGTGATTTTATGTATTTAAAAAAAAATGAATTGATCTTAGGTCTGCTCACTCCCATTAGGCAGTGAGTGTTAGGGTAGTATTGGGGTAGTATTGGGGTAGCTTTGAGTTGGAAGGTTTTATTAGACAGAGTGATGTAAGACCGCCGAGGTATTAGAGTATTAGGGTTCCACTCCTCCCTCCCTTACACACAACTTGACTTGAAAGATACTTTCATAAAAATTGAATATTTTTTTCAAAACTCTAGTCTCTTCTTTTTGACCATCTTCTTCTTCGCCTTTTCTTCAACCTAATTTATTTGCCATCTTCTCTTCAACACTACTTTATTTTGATCTCTTCAATCATTTCATGTGATAATATTATCTTTTAATTGAAAGGGATAGTCTTGTGGGGCAATCTTCTTCACTTATTCAACATGGTTTGTTAATTGAAAGAAATATTTCTAGATTTAAACCATGAAAATAAGTCAAGTTATTACCCATATGTTGTTCCACTGTTGGGTTCGGTTGCTGCAATTGCAATATGTCCAGTCTACACATAAATTTTTTCAGTTTCTTACATGGATTTTCTTATCACCAGTTTAGTATTATGTAAAAAAATTACAATAATAAAACTGATCCGAATAATTCTTTTTAAACTGCTTCAATCTTAACTTAAAAAAAAAAAATAGTTCAAGTTTAGCTTATTTCTTGCGTCAATTTCTCTGTTATTACCAAAGATCGGAATCTAATAAGTTTTCTCTACCAAATTCGTTTCCTATATTGTATTTCTCTATTGCATATTTCTTTAATTTCTCTAACAAACGTGCTAAATTCAATTCTATCAAAGCTATATCATTATTAACATCAATTTATATATATCTATACTACTATATAAAGATTTAAGTTGTGGCCCACAAAAATTAAGATAAGGAGCCCAATCATCGAATATACGTACTTCTCTAACTAAAAATAACAAAAGGATGATCTAACAACTAAAATAAGGAGGCTCCGATAAATGGGTGACATGTCACGACTTCTTAACTAATTAATCACATTTATTTTAAATTTAAATATCTTTTAATTGCTTAATTTTTTATGATCTAATTTCACCATATTTTTAAAATTTTATCTTTTAATTCAACATCCATTTTGATATATTTTTATGAGTTTTTAATTTTTACATTTTAGTAGGTTTATTTTATTTTGATTCAAATTTTATAACTTTAACCTTTATTTCAATCAATACAAACTTGATGTATCAAAATCATTTACTTTTGGGAGTGTTTGACTGGATAAGAGATTGTGAAGGCCTTTTATATCGCGGAATAATGATGTCACGGAAAGATACGGAAAACCCAAACAAACACATACAACTAAAACATACATTTGGAGTGTTGTGAAATGAATTCACTAAGCGGGTAGAGTAATTGCGAAGAGAGTTGAGTTAGCAATTCATTTACTATATTTATTATATAACTACGATATTTATCGCCATTTGTCATGCAGTATCCAACTAGTATATATATATATATATATATATTTTTGAAAGTTAACTATTATTCACACACACGCCCAAACCAACGCCAATAAGCGAAGGGGCAAAAAAGACAACCAACTACATCAAATCGTACTTACACCACTTTTCCCAACTCAAATTAGAATTCCCCCCACGGTTCTTAAAACATAAGAAACCGTAACCTATAATATCTAACAAAATCCTTTTAACTACCACGGAACCGTTATCAAACTTCTTCATGTTCCTAGCTTTCCAAATGGTCCAACAAGTAATAAAAATAATCCCTTTAATCGCTTTTCTTCTTCTCTTGTCTTGAACCCCCACCTATGTAAGTCGAACATGTCTAAACAAGAGAACATGTATAAAGGAGGGGACTTGATCCAACGCCCAACACGATACCAAACTTCTGAAGCCACCTCGCACGAACAAAACAAGTGCTCGGCGCTCTCTTCCTCTTGCCCACACAACTCGCACAACGTCGAGCCAAAGAAGCAGCTCCTATCTCTAAGAGCCGTACTAGTAGGGATTCTATTCATCCCAAGTCTCCACATGAAAATATTACATTTTCTCGGGATCCATTTCGACCATTTAAACGTGAACCTGTTGCTATAATCATAACGACCACGCATAAAATCTTTGACCCTTTAACACTGAACTTTCTGTGATTCTTTCCCAACCATTCCCACTTGTCGTCACACTCCCTAATCCGCTTCCCTTCCATCTCCCTTTTAAATTTTATACGCTCAGATTCTTCTTCCGCGTTAAGCTGCCCAACACCATTGAGCACAAAATGACCACTCTCGTTACAGAACCTGTCCCTCACCATACATTTCTTTTCCTTCTCCTTTTTAAACAAACCCGGGAACATATCTTTAAGAGCCATGTTGCTAGCCCAGGGATCCAACCAAAAGCGAATTTACTTTCCGTTACCACACTCGCCTTTAATCATTTGGTTCAGGTTCAAGTCCCCCACTTTCAACTTAGAAATTGCTTTGGCAATGTTACCCCACACACTAGTATACGACTGCCTGAATGGGATATGTGACCAGCATCTTTTGGTATCGTGCACCGAATCAAAGATTATTTTTTTCAACCCTATACCTCCAAAGCCATTTAGCGATAAGGGCCTCGTTGGTCTCCTTTAATTTAGACAAACCAAGGCCCCCGTCACGAATAGGAGAAGAAACTTTATCCCAAGCGACCCAATGTATCTTAGATTTCTCGTTATCCCCCAAAGAAAGCGTCTAATAATTCCTTCCAAAGTGTTAACCACTTTAGTCGGGGCAATGAAAAGGGAGAAATAATAAGTTGGAAGGCTTTTCATGACGGATTTGATGAGCGTAGTCATCCCCCCAATAGAGAGACTCGAGGCTTTCCATTTTGAAAGCCTATTTTTGAAAATGTCGATCAAAAAATCCCAACTACTAATCCGGTTCATGTTGCCCCCAATCCTAAGACCCAAATAATCACAAGGGAAAGCCCCGGCTTTGCACTTCATCATGTTAGCAACCCTGTTAACCTCGACATCTTCAACTCCAATCCCAATAATGTGAGATTTACCGATATTGATTCTCAATCCCGAGCTCAGGTGAAAGCACCTAAGGATTCTAATCACATTAGTCAAAATACCATCAGACCACTCACCCATAAAAGAGCAATCATCAGCATAGAGAAGGTGAGAGATTATAGGGCCTTGATTCGGGAATTCGAAACCCCTCGCAACCTCCTTAGAGTGTGCTCTTCTCATTATGCTAGATAATCCTTCCATCACGATCAGAAAAAGAAAAGGTGAAATAGGGTCGCCTTGACGCATACCTTTAGAACATTGAAATTCGAAAGTAGGAGAACCGTTCACCAATACCACAGACTAAGCCGACGATAAAATACCCCAGATCCAATTACACCATCGCTCCTTAAAGCCCATTTGGATCATAACAGATATTAAGAATTCCCAATTGACATTGTCGTAGGCTTTGTTAAAATCAACTTTGAAAACAAACGCCTTGCTTTTACACTTCTTCACCCACGAAATCATCTCGTTGATAATTAAAGGCCCATCTAAAATCAATCTATCCTTAAGAAAGGCCGACTGATTCACAGATATCACCTTTTCCAGGACCCTTTTGAGTCTATTCGCTACAACTTTAGAGATCACCTTACTGATAATGCCAATAAGCGTGATCGGGCGGTAATCATTAAGGTTGCCAGGATCTTTAACCTTTGGAATTAAAGTAATAAAAGCTGAACCGAAACCTCTATATATCTTACCTTCCTTGTGAAAATTCTTCAAAACTTCAAAAAAATCTTTTTCCAACAAATTCCAATACCTCTTAATAAATTTAAAAGAGAAACCATCTGGACCCCGGGCTTTCTCCTCGCCACAATTAAAGACAGCGTTCTTAATTTCCTCCTTTGTGAACATCGTCCCTAATTCATTTGCATCCATATCAGAGAGCTTAGAATTCAAATCACATATTATCTTGGGTCTGTTAACCATAGTTTCTTTAAATTTGGATCTAAAAAAATCAAAAACAACTTTTTTTGACCCTCTTAGGATTATTAACCCACTTATCCCCCACCATCAATCCGGGGATAGAGTTGGCAACCTTCCTATTATTTATGAGACCATGGAAGAAACGAGAATTCTCGTCCCCATCCACGTTCCACTTGCATCTCGCTTTTTGTTTCAAGTCTTTGGCTTTGCTTTCTTCGAATTCTAGAATCCTCTTCTTGCATTCCAATCTAGTCCATTGTTCGTGCTCACTTAACTCGAAATCCTCCATGTTCGAATCAATTTCCTCAAGCTCTTTTTTCCAGACTTCAAATTCTTCTCCCTCTTTAAACTTTTTCTCCTCGATCCAGTTCTTGAAAAAGATTATAAGGCGTTTAAATTTCCCCATAAGAACAACGTCCGGAGGACCAGGGTAAGAAAAGTTTTCAAGTGCATCATTAACAACTTTATCACACTCCGAATGATCAAGCCAGGAATTAAAGAACCGGAAAGGTTTAGGCCCAAAATTACTATCCACAATAGACCATAATAACGGATTGTGATCCGAGTATAACCTTGGGAGAGACCTGAGGGTAGCCTTCGGCCAAAGGTCCAAAATCTCTCTACTAACCAACAGTCTATCGATTTTACTGAGCTTCTTACCTTTCTCATCTTCTTTCAAATAAGTGAACCTGCTGCCTTTCATCTCGTATTCGAAGAGATCCGCCCTATCAATAAACGCGTTTAATTCCTTAGCACTATTCGACTTGAACTTAGACCATTTTCTCTCTTCCTTAGTTCTCACCGAGTTGAAATCCCCCATAAGAATCCACCATCCCCCCCTCCTAGCTTTGATATCCAGAATTTCATTCCAGACCCTGACCTTCTCTCTAATGTGTTGAGGGGCGTAAACATTAACAATAAAAACCGGGTTCATATTTCCTTTGATAACTCCAACGCAAATAATGAAATTATCCTTTTTAATCACCTCAACCTTCTTAAACCAAAGAGGATCCCAAACACTGATAAGACCCCCTGAACGACCAGAAGGCTCGACAATCTCACACACCATATTTTTTCTACCCCAATAGCTGCTAATTCTTTCGATCGAGACCCCCTCCCCCCACTTGAGACTCTTGAATAGCTAAAAAAGACACCTTTTCTTTACGAATAATACCCTTAATCCAGTTGGGTTTGAAGCCCCCCCCCCCAACCCTCTTATATTAATAGAGAGACAATTCATTGGATAACGTGATTAATACCTTCTTCCTTGATCGCCTTAAGAATCTCCATTGAAGCACTTGACATGTCAATGCCGATGGCAGTGCCAATCTCTTTAGTTTTTAGAACCTCTTCTTTAACTGCTTCATCAATGATATTCATGTTCCTCATACCTTCCGTCCCACATCAGCACCTCCTTCAAGACCCCCCATAGATTCCACTGGAATATGGAAGCTATTGTTGAGGTCAAAAGAGTTATAGTCTTTTGTGTCTTCATCTCGTTTAGTATCAAAGCCGGGCCTCACACTTTCCTTATGATTAACTTTGGAGTTGTTGTAATTGTCAAGGCCTAAAAGCCCATCCAGCGAAAATGGGTCAGAGTCCCTAGGTCTCTTTCTGGGCCTGATAGGGAGCCCACATAACTTACTAACCCACTCCTCCTCAAACTTAATATTATTGTCTTCTTTTAATCCGTTTTTGGTGTTGAGATTTGATGAAGAGAATTCGAAGGAGTTATCTTGTCCCCCCCCCATCTTTACTGTTCCCAATACCAACATTAAATACCCCGTGTTCAACTTTACATTCCTTGTCCCCTTTCCCATGCACGTAATTATCAACCTTGTCTTGCTCCACTCCATGCATGGACTTTCCGTCTACCTTCAACGGACCACTCCACTCACCCTCTTCCATAGCCGAAGAAGACTTACACTCCTCCGCTGCCTGATTACCAAATGTTTTCCAACCAGTGCCCACCGTGTTACTTCCGATCCCGTTACTGATCCTACAACAAGGACTCCAATTGAAATCTTTTTCCTTGAGCCAAACCTTAAAGCTATTTCCCTTCCAAGATAACGTTACGGTCTCCATAATATCCCTACCGTCATCGACTAGAACACCTACCCCTTCCACCGACTTATTCGACTCACTATCGTCCACCGAAGACGGTGAGATCACTTCTCCTACCATTTCTCTAATTTTATTGTAAGTAGATGCCGATGAAAGGTGTAGCGGGACACCTAAAATTCCAACCCATGCTAGTCTTTTGAAAGGGATAATTTGACCAGACCACATTTCAAGTTTAGTGAACCATTTCTCCATACCTCTTCCTTGGTAAGAAAGACCTGAGCATCCTCCTTGCGAGAAAACGATACGAGGATGCAAAGTCCGCCAACATATTTCATCTCCAAACCTAACTCACCCATTCCTCCCAAGTATGAGCTAAGATTGTTAAGAATATTTAGGTTGGAGCACCAAGCAACCAGCGCCCTACCGTGAAACTTCGATAAGGCCATCTCCCCCTATCCATATTAATAACTTTATCTTTGGACTCTGTCTCCCTGTTCTCCGTCACCACGTCTTTGTATGAAAAACCATGATGTTTTACACTTCGATTGCCTCCAAAGTAGTTCTTGACCCCCTCCGAATCAACCTTAACTTTGACCTTCTCGTGATCTTCAATGTTTGCCGTCTTCCAGTTCCTTGTAATCCTAGCTTTTTCATTCTCCTCAGCATGTCTTGCTAGGTTAATGGAAAAGGTGAAACCACCCATCTTGATCGACCTAAGACAGTCTTCCAAAACCTTCCAGTCCTTCACCCCTTTAAAGCTTACAAACCCGAATCTCTGTCCTACCTTATTCCTCCTCCTAGCGATGTAAACCCCCCCAATCTCACCATAATCTTTAAACCTAGAGGCAAGGTCCCAAGGTCTACACCTATCTGGGATATTAGATACGAAGAATTTAATTACCTGGTTCCTCTCGTCTACCTTCTTAGGTCTATAGCCTGTGTCTTTTTGATTCCTTCGGTTTCAAACTTCCTGCCAGCCGCCATCCCTCTCTCTCTCTTTTTCTCTCTCACACATATTTTTATTATATTTTCTTTCTAAACGATTTTAAAATGCTAGTAATACTGTATTTTAGGTCTAAAGATACATTGCTCTCTTTATGCAATTTATAATTCGTATCGGTATTTAATATTCGTATTCCAGAAATTGCCATTTATAATTGAAATTGCAATTTATAATACTTGAAATTGAAATTGAAATTGCAATTTATAATTCGTATTCCAGAAAAGACCATATCGATCTTATCGGTATTTAATAACATCTTTTGCTTCTAGCTACTTGTTACAATACAACAAAATCATGTCACTCGTACATTATCACGTTATGGATATCACAATTATTTGATGGGTATATTCCATGACCATACATCAAAGTGATCAAACGTAGTTTGTCGTATTTTAATTACGTTGATCCGAAGAATAAGTACCTATTAGTAAAAGGATACGAGTTGCAAGTTTTAACCCATGTCACTCGTACATTATCGAGCTTGACAACCTTGGTGTTGGGATTGCCGTAAGCGCAACTTTTTTCTTCAACACAATCCCAAACTTTTCGGACAGATCATGTTTATCTCCCTCCGCCAATTTCCAGTCGAATGAATGAATAATGGATCCAAGCAGAAACATAAACATCCGCTCTGCCATCGCAGTCCCTGCACAAATTCTTCGACCCGACCCAAATGGAAAATAATTGAAGTCATTGCCACTATAATCCCACTTACCATCCAAGAACCTTTCTGGCTTAAACTCCAACGGGTTTTCCCAAATGGAAGGATCTCTATGTATTGCCCACGCGTTCACAAACACTCGAGCGCCTTTTGGGATCGTGTAGCCACCAATTACACAAGTCTCACTCGGACAATGTGGCACCAAGAGTGGAAGGGTCGGGTGTATTCGAAGAACTTCTTTCATTATAGCATATAGGTACGGTAGTTTGCTTATATGGGATTCTTCGACTATGTTGTCTTTTCCAACAACATCATCTAATTCTTGTTGCGCTCTTTTAAGGACTTCGGGTTTGTTCATCATCTCGGCCAAGGCAAATTCAATAGTATTTGCGGTTGTATCGGTCCCCCCTACCACCATATCCTTCAAAATTCACAATATAAACATAAGTTTCATCCCCAAAATAAATATTACTCCGTATAGTATATAAATGAAAAATTATGTATTTTTGCAAGTACTAGTTAATTACCATGAGCAAGGCTTTAAGATGTGCCATATCGAAAGCTGTTTTGTAATCTCCACCTTCATCTTTAACCTTCAACAAAAACTGCAAAAAATCTTTGTTTTCATCACTACCCATTTTCCTCCTTTGATCTATCATGGACTCAAAGATACCATCTAGTCTCTTAGCCAACACCTTCATATTCTTTTTAACACCTTGCAAATCAAACAATGCCAAACCAGGATAAAAATCTGACAAATTCGGCATGCCCAAGTACCCAACCATCTCATTCACCACTTGCCGAAACTCGGCTCCTAGGGTCATCCTATCCTCGGCCTTCACGGTCCCACCCCACATCATGCCAGTGATCACATTCAAAACAGTCATAAACATCTGCTCACCTATGTTAACCGGCTGCCCGACATGGTTGTATAGGTACGTAACCGTGTTCCTGACCTCTCTCCTACGAAGAGAGTAAACAGAATCTAGGGTTTGGTTGCTAAGCATCTCACGGACACAAATCTTCCTCAACATACGCCATTGATCACCGTAAGGAGACCAAACGATATCATTTCCTCCATATGTAGCCTCCACGCCCGCAACCGGGACATCTCGGTTGGCAAAGGTGGTATCATGCAACTTTAGCACCTCACGGGCCAGTTCGGGCGAGGTGATGAGAACACCTAGTTTTTTACCGAGCCAGAGCCTTGCAATCGGTCCGTGGACTTTTGCAAGGCTCGCGAAGTACACGTGAAGCTCCGGATCAAGAGACAAGAGGTTTCCAATGAGTGGTAGAGGTCGTGGACCGGGAGGTAGTGGCGGGTGAGTTTTTTTCGATGTTAGCATCCGTACAAGCCAAAATATAGAAAGGAAAGAGGCGAGGATGAGACCGATTGTAACGATCTCATCCTCGCTTCCCAGCCACCGTGACAACGTGTTAGAAACTGTCACCGCTAGTTTCGACATCGCTTAGTTGATAAGAAGAAAAAATGATAAAAGAAATGGATAGAATTAATAGATGAAGACATATAGCGATTATTATAGTTTTAGCTAAGATTGGGGGATCCGGCAAGTCGTGAGACGACAAAAAGGATATTTCATCTTGTTAAAAGTTAGATGCTACATAGGTTATAGTTAATTCAAGAAATTAAGAGTATTATATTTTAAGTTAGAGCAAAATACACCGTTCGACTCTAAATTGGTGAAAGAACGTTACAACGGGACGTACTATTGTATTTTCATCATCATGAGCCTCTTTTTCAAGTTTTTTCATCAAGTTAGGCCTTTTGACCCGTTATTATTTTGGTCCCTATTTCATTTTGAGTAATTTAACTATGATTTTTGGTCAACTTTTGTTATATTTTTTTGTCAAGAGGGTATAATAAACATTTTAACTTTTTCCATTCACCTAGTTAACACAACCCAAATTGAACCCACCGCCCCGTATTTTCTTTCACCGTTGCTCTTTAAGTTAAGTCCAAACCTGCCTTTTTTAATAGAGTGACTTTAATAGTTGAATACTTGAATTTATATTAAATATGTGTTCAATAATTTGATTAACAAAAATAAGTTGAGATAGGGTGTCAATCAGTGAATTGCTTAGACATATGTTTTGATTTGTGTATTGGACACAAATTCATTACTGTGATGACCAAGTGTCAACCACTAGTTTCGACATCACTAGATAAGATGAAGAAAAGGATGAGCTAACACTACAAGAGATATTGTGTTGAAATAAGTGATGATTAAAGGCTTAGGGTGCGTTTGGTTGCCCACTATGGGAATGAGACTATCACTATGAAAGTGATTAAAGGTGTTTGTTTAAGATGAGAGGGCCCACCACTATGGTAATGAATGATGAATATATTTCATAATTCATATATATCAAAAGCACAGGTATGAATCTTTCATGATTTATGACCCACCACTACTATCAAACTCATACCCATCATAGATTCACGATTTATATACCAAACGCACCCTTAAAGCTAGATTGGTGGGGCATCTGGCCGTTGAGAGGCGACAAAACATTTTTTTATTTATTTTTTTAAATAACAAATTAGATTAGAGCACAAGATGAGAGAGATACAAATAACACGTTATTGGTATGTCATATCAGCGCCAATCATACGCCTCTTAATAACATAGCAATAACTATAACACCATCCCTCATAACACATCACTAACATGTTATTAGATCCCACAAAATACCTCACTAAAAATACCCGCTGACTCAAAAAAAAAAAAAACAAAAAAAAAACCTCAAGAATGCAAATGGAATGAGTCATTGCATTGACTCAAAACGTTTGACTCACGAATGGCAGGATGCTCCGATATGATTGACACACAAATAATATGCATTTGACACACCAATGACATCCAACACCTTGTGCTCTTAAATGCTAAATAAGTTATAGTTAACTCTTGTTTGAATTTCGTTAAAAAAACTCTTGTTCGAATAATAAATTCCTGAGTAACGTCAAATTCTAACTTGTTTAATTATTTTAATAGTTTATGAAGACTAATATTATACTTAGAGATTTGTGTTTGATTATGTGAAAAATAATGAGATTAAATCCAAATTGTGTTATGTGTTAATATAAATAGGCTAATTTAAAATTGTGTTATGTGTTATTGTGGTGGCAGCAGCCTTTAATTTGGCCGCAGATAGACCATAATCATCAAAGTAATCATCTTCATAATCATTGTAGTCACATGTACCATCTTTCATTACTCGAAAAGACTCATCTCATTCCCTCCACTATCAAAATAACTAGTCTCGTTAGGATATTACAGAACTTCGTCATCGTCGCTATCAGAAACAACCACATTACCCACCTTAGAGAATGGGTTACCCAACTTAGTTGAAGAATCAACCTTTTTTAGAGGTTTACCATCATCATTCACAAGAGTAACTTCCCCCTCAATAGTTAGCTTTTCAAGATTCCCAATTTTCTCAGAAGTAGTACTAGTGCTACCATGATCGCCCAAAGCAGAAGTACAAGGAGTGGAAGAAGTACTAGGCTTAGTAGCCGTAGCGTGCTCCTTCTCCTTATCATTTGGAGGAAAACCATAAACACCCTCCTCACCCAATGAATTCAAAAAATCAAAAGGAATGGAAGACTTAGTGTTTGTACCCGATTTATCATTAGAAGAAGAAGTCTCTTTTTGAACATTAGGATCCGAACTTTTCTTAGTAGCTGTCGTCGATATAGGTCTCCAAAACTTTGGTTTTGGCATGTTAAGCTTAAAACCACCAATGGGCCGAGATTGAAGCCCTCTTCATGATTATCCGTCGGATTAAACACCTTTGCTGCCACGTTAATGTCATTTCGAACGGTCTCCTTGACGCATTTTGGACAATCAAAAGGAGCATGCCCATATGATTTACAATCAAAATGAGGAGACTTTCATTCATATTCAACATTAATAATTTATGTAGTATAACCATTACCTTCTTCATTCGGAATAGTCATTGTAACTTGGCTCTTCAATTCAGATTTTGCGCTTAAATCAGCTAAGGCACGAGCAAAACTAATACGACCCCATGACTCAACACACATAGAAGCTGTGAATGCATCCAGCATAATAGGTTTCCCTACTTGGCTAGCAATCAAGCTCAAACCATCGTTTGAATAAGCAACCAAATGAACTTTATGCAATTTAATCCAAATCGGTACCTTGTTTACCTCGTTCCTATTAACGGATAAAGTAGGAGTCCATTTTTTAAGAATAATAGGCGAGTTACAAATTAACCAAGGACCTCGTTCTAAAACACGATCCACGCCTTTCTTGGCAGCAATCTTAAAATGATACACACCATCATCATTTTTCATTAGCTTTTGCAAGCTAAAATTTTCCCATGTATTAGTAACATAGCTTTTAACATTAGGGAAGGCAATAGTCTTACCAAGAAAGTAACCAACCAACGTATTTTCATACCGACATAGCACCTTGTCCATAGCAGCCCTAGGAAGCATCGTGTCATGGGATTCCACACGATCCTCATTAACCAAAAACCTAAAATTCACCTTCGGAAGATTACGAGCAGCATTAAGAACATTAGAGAACGAAGTACTCTTATCTTTTGATTCTCCAAACATATTCTCAGCCACACGGTTACCCTCATTAACCTCGGGTATACCTCCCATTATCGCTAACAACCTGCTCCTCATGTGAACTAGCAGGTTTTGAATCACAAGACATACCACCATCTTTTTTATTGTGATTACCTCCACCTCCACCCGAACCAAGAAACCCTTTTTGCATATTACATTCAATCAACCAATAAATCAACGAACTTTCACAAACCAGTAAATCAACGAACAGTCACAACCAAGAAAAAGGCAGAAAACCCTAATTGATTAGGTTTTTAGGCGAACATTACAGCTTCATTTATCCACCCTTAAAACAACCCTGAATCATGAAACGTACCAATGTAATGGATCACAGCGAGACAAGATTGCGCGTGTGAAACCCTAAAGAAAAACTATTAGCAATACCCTAATTAATAATCGAAACCCTAAAAAACAAAACGTCACATGACCCTAGTAAAGAGAACGTTAAGGCAGTAATAATCAAAGATTACACAACAATAACCCAATCATTAAAAGCTATTGAGAACGGATTGAAGGTAAGGATCGATATGCTTGGGATTAGGGTTTGTGTCGCCAAAAGTCACCAGAGAGAAAAGCGTGAGGGTTTTTAGTTTTGGTTGTCGTTCCAAAATATGTGTCATAAAATACATAAATTTATCTTTACATTTTTTTTGTGTCAATATAAGTAAACTTTTACCTACTTCACTTTTAACTACAGCTTTTCAAATGAAAAACACTCAAAATTCAAGTGGCATTTTTTTCTTTTCTTTTTTTTTATTATTTTTTACCATGTTTATACTTTTGCCACCTTCATTTGACTTTTCTAACCCTTTTATTTTTACAATATTTCAAGTGAGGCATTGCTTCATTCACTAGCGTGAATTTATCTTTATGGAAACTACTTTCAAAACGGCAAAGATCATACTAGACTTCAATAAATAGTTGTTTAATCTTTCAAGACCCAAACCATTATAATCGGAAAAACCGTGACGAGTCGAATTTTATGTTAATGAGGTGAAACTTAATGTAAAATTATAGTGAAAATATCACTAAATGATTTATCTATAGTTTTTTTTCAATACATGATTCAATCTAACCCCATTATGATTATAAATTAATTGAATTTAAAAAAGCGTAGTTTGACAAGTAAATTTATATTAGTGGTGTATTTGATTGTTTAAGTTGTGTTCGTTTTTGAATTTTAATCAACATATCTATATGGGTTAATCGGGCTGAGTGTAAATTTTTTAAGAAACTAGTTATCGGACCAAATAACTAATGAATAAAGTAAATTGATTAAGGATAGTTCAACATCCACTAATCATCATACTAGCTCCGTTCTTAAAGAAACAATTAAAAGTACATTTGGAAGCTAGATTTTGCCGACTACTTGTATTCGAAAATCGCTTTAAAGTGTCTCCATATCTATACTATCTATAATAGAAAAACAGTCAAATGTGAAAAAGTAAAAAGTGAAAAGTCAGATGAGAGAGAAATATAAAAATGTTACAAATGTATGCAGAACTCTTTCTCACACACGCACTAAACCCTATCTCAAAATACTGTTATCTCTTCCCCCTATTACCACCACTGCTACTCACACAATCGCTCAAACGCCACCACCCGACGCCAACGTACCACCGAAGTTCACCCCCACCACAGTAGCGATACCACCGAGAGCAACCACTAAGACCTACGACCATCAAAACGGTTTTTTAAGTTTTGAGGTAATCTTTTGAGTTTTTTAATTGATCAATGAGTTTTGAAGGGTTTTTTTTATTATTTTTTTTTTTAAATTTATAGATCTATGTATATCAACAATTTTGGTGTTTTTTCGTCGCGTCACTTTTACTGGAAAAGTCGCCACGGAAGTGTTTCTACCGACAAAATCCACAACTAAATATTGAGGTAATTTTTGTTGAGTAATTTTTGTTGTGGCAGAGTGTCAAAAGGGAGAGATGACTCTCAAAAAGCAATGCCAAACTCCGTATAAGACTTTGAATTTAAGCTCTTTAGGTTGCCTAATATTTTGTTTTTAGAGTTGGGGTTTGCATTGTTTTGATGAGTTTTTGAAATTAGGATTTTCATTTTGTATTATGTGATTTGCAGCTACCTATATAATCTTTGGTAACCTTCTTTAGGTGTATACAACAAGCGCGTTGATTTAATTAATAGCGATATTACCTAAGCTTAAGAAGTTAGTTACATGCCTATTTTTGGTTCCACTTACTTTAAAACAGGTTATGCTAAACCAACTTCACCTACCATCCATATTGTTAACATAAGGCACATTTTAGAAATTTAGTTGTTTGACCCATTTTACATATTCTCAGATATGTAGTGAAAAGTTATGATAATTATGAAAAATGAAAAATAATAGGTTTGGCTCTCTTCTTTTCCAATTGTCGGCCGTTATATCTTTGTGGCGCTTCACAGTTGGGTTAGAAGGCTAACATCTTGGTCCATGTGACACCGATGCTTCAAAAGATGTCAACTGGATATCAGTTTCACAGCCGCCTAAAAAACGCAGTCCTTAACATGGTACAAGTTAAGCAACTCAAGAGGCCTGCATGAGAAAATGCTTCCGTTTATTTGAAGCTTTTGCAACCATTTTCTACGTCATGTTCTTTTTTTCCACTGTAGTTTATCTGAAAGTGATCTTGAAGAAGAATGGATGATTAATTATTGATATCCTGCAGGCTGTTGTGAATGCCCCTTCAGAAATTGAACCCGATGGAATTGACATGGTTCACATGAGAAAGGGCTTGGCATGGCTGAATAGGAGCAGATTGGAAGATATTGGCCCCAACCGACAAGTATGTCGAAAATAGTTTTACCGCTTTCTTTACCCTTAATTTTTTCACATTGTTTTATTAAGATGTTTGAAATTATATATATGCTATTGAGAAGCTTAATAAAGAACTCCTAATGCCTATATTATTATCCGCGAGCTCGCTTATCTCGAGTCCTCCTATCTACTATGATCAATCTCAATGTGGATCCAACTCAACGCCTTCTATTTCAAAGCCCACTAGCATCGGTGGTGTTGACGAACGATGATATATTAAAATAACTTTAGCTTGTCGCACTTATAATTCATGTAGCTTAAACATTTCGTGACACTTGTTTTTATTATGGTGTAACAGATCTTGTATTTTTTAATGTAGAAGTCAGATGTGTTCAAGGTCAAAATCTGTGGCGCAACAGCGAATCTAATATTATCGATGATCTATATGTTGGACACAAAAAGGGAAACCCTAAGAAGAAAACAAATGAGATATTAGTAGGCTATAATCTAAGCTTTTAACTTTTTTTGTTAAACATTTCCACAATTCCACAGGCTATGATTTCTTGAACTCGGATATCAATAACTATCATGTGACGGCATGGCACTCGCCTACAAGGATCATACAGAAATGGTCCATATAGAATCGTCAAGGTTCCTTGCTTAATAAACTTGGTACAAATTTAAAAGCGCAACATCATAAAAATGTTACCTTTACTATGAATTTTCATCTTTTAGTGTCTATCTTAAATAAGAATGAAATTAGTTCTTTGTGGAATGTATAAAGTATACAAATTCTAACATCCGCAAGCCACACATATACAAGTATCAAATGCTTTCCTACAATTTGTGGTTGGGCATTCTACACAAATGTCGTTTGATTTTGTAAAAGAGATGCCTAAACGTGAAACCTCGCACTGTGATGGATTTTTCTTCTCCTTGGGCCATTTACATGGGTCATTTTACAACTATTCCCCTAAGTAATTTTCTCATCTCAAGATATTTAGATTCAAGTGCCAACAAAATGAGGTTTTTCTAAAGTTATTATTTCGTTATTTCGCTCTCATATCTACCGAATCAAACTTGTATACTTGTGAGCTCGTAAATTTCGTTGATATTTGTTTTATCTTGTCTCGTGAACGACTAAATCAGAGAACCTTGCTTCAAGAAGCTTATATGGATGGCAATTATAAGCTGCCTCATGTGGACTAGTCTAATCAACCTTCTTTATAACGTTATGTATGTTTACCACCAACATTCTCGAACATTATCTGTTGATACTATGATGTTTTCTAATGTTAGATCATTGTGAGGTCGCTATCTATTATTATGCCCGCCTTGCTTAATGAAGCTTATAGCATGCCTTTTATTATGTACTTTACTTATTCCAGAATGACCTCTTAAAAATAAATTGCTACTCTTTTTGCAGATTATACTAACTACTTTGGTATATGAGAAGCAACAAAACTTAAGGATCATGATGAAAATGCACGGGCTTGGGGATGGTCCTTATTTGATGATCTCTTATGCGTACTTCCTTGCCATATCTTTGGTGTATATGTTTTGTTCTGTTTTACTAATATAAAGGAGTTATGCTTTGAGGTTTTGGTCAAATGGACTGATTTTACAATCAAAAAGATAGATAAGTGTCCAAAACAGAAAGCGCATCAACATTTATGTAAAAGTTTTACTATTTAGAATTGATGCTGGTATAAAGGGTTGTACTAATAGTTTTGTTAATATTAGTTATGGGACTACGCATTGAAAAGTTTTTAGAATTTCACATTGAGGTACAACACGTTATTAATATTAAAAGGTTTGGTTTCAAGAGGTTTATATTTGGAGTTGTTTATGGGTTGGTGACGAAAAGAATTAAAGGTGTTTGTTTTGGTTGGTGATGAAATAGATTTTTGTTATTGACGCTCCAATTATTTATTTACCTTGACGTAGTAATGTCACAATTACAGCTTTCCTACTACATTCTACATAGATGGTGAATTTGCAAATACAATTTGTAAAGAAAATTATTCACCGTCAAATATTGTCGAAACTAGACATCGCTGCCGTTAGGCGCAGATACTCGTCTAGTTATACTAAAAGATTTTAAAAATATTAAAATAACACGAGCGTATATCATGGAAATGAAATAAAAGGAATCTTCCTTCCTAGAAAACATGAGGATGCCACACGTATACATACACATGACACGTCGGTTAATTAACAAAAGAGAATCATATGAGTTGTGTAAATCTATATTTAATCTTTTTAAGACATCTAAACATACAACAATGCATAATAGTTTAATCTGTTATTCGTATCAGCCGGCCCGAGGTGTAGTTGACAACAAATTACACGAAACTTCTGGCTAGTTTTTGTTTATTTTTATTAATGGCAGCCGTTCCAAAAATAAAACAATATTATCATATATATGTATTTTTTTAGACGATAACTTATAAAAG